>JAJJMC010016440.1:8071467-8091171 GCA_023531435.1 Papaver californicum
ATATATATATATATATATATATATATATATATATATATATATATATAGATAGATAGATAGATAGATAGATAGATAGATAGATAGATAGATAGAGACATACGTAAGTGAACTGTCTGCTCCTACATAATGTTCTACTTAGTGGTGGGATGCATGGAATAAATAGATTAATGAAAACATAAGCATAGGACAACAATAAAATTTATTTTGACGATGTACACATATTTTACTACGCATTAATAGTAGTTTTGTTAATGTTTTAACGTGCACAGTAGAAAAAAGTTAGTAGATATTTTAAATTTTTGATTAAATATTATATTTTTTTTTGTCTCTACAAATCACAAAAAATCTTTAGAAACTAACTATCTATAAGTCACATAGACTCTAAAATACTCTCATAGAATCATTAGAAATTTCTAGATTTTCAGAAAATCTCTGAGAGTCACTCAAATAAAAAATCTACAGAATTCTCATTTAATTACCTCCCTATAAATAAATACGAACCTTCGAGTGTTCGGACGCAAAAAAGAGAAGGTGTACGTACTAAAATAATAATCACAAATAAAAAACTTAGACTTTGTGTATGAGAGGATGGTATTATCATTTTATCTTGCTCTGAACATTTTCTTAGACCATCCGCACAATCGTGTATAGTAGAAGCTAAAGTTAAAAATTAATGTTTATTTATAGATTTAGCAATATCAAATCATTACTCCTAATTTAGGGAAATGTTTTATTCAACGGATTTCATCTTAGAAGGACTTTCACGTTAGTTTCATTTCGAAATTCTTCTAATATATTTTGTTTATATAACTAAAAGAAGAAGAGTATCAACTGATGGTGGAGAAGGAGAAAAAGAAGACTTTTGAGAATGGATCCGTGAAGAAGATGAAGAAGATACATATTCAACAATTTTTGGTTTTTATTTAGACATTTTAATCTTATATTTTATCTGGATTTGATGCTCAATGTTGAAAAAAGGGTTACTCTACAAACAATATAGGTTAATCGATCTGATGTTATTTTTATTTGTACTAAAGATATTAAATATTTGGTTGATTAAACCGTTATATTTTTTTTTATAGATTTTGTACGATCCTATAGTACATATTGGACTCCATCTCAGAAAGAAATTTGCATTAGGGTACAGATAAGTATATATATTACTAATCTTTACCAAGGGCGGAATTAAAGGGAAACAAAAAAAATTCTAGAGGGTGCAAATAAGACAAAATGGACTTGGAACCCAATATCTAATAAATTTTAGACTTGAAAACCAGTTGGGCTGGGCTCTGAACGTCTCAATCCCTGTTCTTTGCCCATTATGGATGGTTTTAATCATGTTTGGATTAACTAAAGAATCAAAAGCGGGTCTAGTTTTATTATGATTAGTAAGAACATATGTGCTTGCATTTTATATGCCTTTAACAACAAAATATATTAAAAAAAAATTTACAAAAATTTAACATTCATATCTATACTTATTGTGCAAATATTTTTAAAAAAAATTCAAATATATATATATATATATATATATATATATCTTATAAATGTCTGCTCGTAGTTTAAAAGATATAAATTTGTAAAGTTTTTAATCTATTTTTAAACAAAATTTTCTCTGTCCAAATTATAAAGACAGGTTTTGAATATTTTAGATTAAGAAAACATTTAGCTTTCATAAATTATTCTAACTTAATTTAGGACCCTCAATTGGGAAATACTCTCACAAATTAGGGGATACTCACGGTTATACGTGGCTGGATTTTGACTAAGGGGGTATTTTTTTAAATAGTAAAATACCCATACTTCCCTTGTATTAATAAAAATAAAAAGAAAACCTAATTTGGTACTCCTATATTTTTCACCACTGCTGAGTTCTTCCTTCTTCCCATCTTCTTCTTTCCTTTATAAAGACCTAATACAATCAAATTCATGTCTAAGTGAATCGATAACAAAAATCTTAAAGATGAGGATTCAGAAACTATGATGTCGTTAACAACCCTGCTAAATTTAATCTCATTGACCCTGTTGAGAGGAACATTGTTGGAGTTCCATCCGGTGGTTGGGTTGCTATTCGCTTCTGTGCGGACAATCCAGGTTAGTGATTAAAAAAAACAAAAAAAGTTCTTCAAAGTTTTCTATTTGAATTCAGTTTCGCCTGACAATATCAATTGTTGTTCATGACGATTATGTCATAGATGTATGGTTCATGCATTGACATTTGGAAATTCACACAAGTTGGGGTTTGAAGATGGCATGGCTTGCTTGGATAGAAAACTCCCTAATCAGAAGCTTTTACCTTTACCGTCAGGTCTACCCAAATGTTGACCTTTACTTCTCTGTCGGATTGTCTTGTTTTTGTGTTTGTAGTTTGTGTTTTTTCCCCCTATGTGACTTGATTATTCCCGGCCTCGATTTGGAAAACATAGAAAATTTGTGTTCATCTCATATAAGGTTTTTGTAATATTTGTTGAGGGAATACTTACTTGTTTAATCTTAATAACACTTGGGGATACTCAAGGCTAATTTAGCCATTGCCAAAACTATTTGGATAAGGGGTTCTTCAAATTACTTCATAATATTTTATTTTATTTTTAGAATCCCCCAATTTAAGAGAGTATTCCTCAATTGAGGGTTCTTAATTATCCTTAATCTATTCCTGGTAACTAGACTCATTATATTTATTTTAATGATTTCCATGCACCATAAAAAATGATATATATATGAAAAACTAACTTGGAATTGGAATTGGAATTCCGTATATATAGCTAGTTGGATAAGCAAAATATAAAATTGTACTTTTATGATCGAGGGAGTAGCATTTTTATAAACAATGATTTTGGATGGATTGTCCTAAAAACTACTCAAAAAGCCCCCGATCCCCAAAGGACCCCAAAAGGTAATGGTGAACCCTTTTAGAAAACGGTGGATCCAAACTGAATACCATGGGATTAGGCATGACAATGGGGCGGGTATGGAGTGGGGAGCTTGAGTCCCATCCCATCCCCGTTCAGAAAAATAAATAAAATCATACCCTACCCGTTACCTGTAAAAACTGGGGCAGGTATGAGTATGGGAATTACTTATAAGGGACAGGTTTTCTATGGGTTACCCATGACATTACAAGAGATATCTAAAACTTTGTAAAAAAAGATAAAAATTTAAATATAAATATAACAGTTCAAAAAATGATAATAATCTAAGCAGTACATTTTAAAATTTTAAGTTCACAAAATCTAACTTAAACTGAAAAATAAAGGAAATAATTGATCTACAAATAACTATTATGACTCTTTCCACTTCTTAATTCCTTACTATCTTTTTCCGCATTAATTATCGAAAGTTGCCAATATATTTTCACTTCTTTTAAAACCTATAATAATAGTTTTAAAATAAAAATCTAACTCAAAATAAACAAGCTACGAGGCGGGGACCTTACATCCCATCCCCGCCCCATCCCCACATCACTATTTTTGAGTATTATCTGTACTCAACCCGTTTTCTGTTTGTACAGGTAAAACCCTCTCCAATAGCGGTTGACCCCGTAGGGATGGATTTGTGAGGGACAAATTACCATCCCTGCTGTTGGTCCCATTATAGTACCAATAGAAAAATTGTGTATGAGAAACGATTTTCGAGTGGTTTTACATTTAAATCATATTGTTTGACCAAAATTGGATCCAGTGGTCTTCTCGCTTTTGCTTCTATGGTATACGCCGCAATCTCGTGTTGATTGTTTTTTGAAAAAAAAATCGAACGATTGTTATGATTGATTTTCTTCCATCAATTTGATTTAGCAATTGCGCTTACTATTTTCTTTGAAGATATTAGTTATTTATTAAGATGTTTAGCTTGCTTAGCAGTGTTGCTATTTATCCAGTTCTCGAGTTCTGTGTCTATATCAACAGTGGTGTTGTACCCCTAGATACCAGAAATCAAATTTTCATCAACTTATCAAGGTCAGTTATCACCAGAAAGATTATACTTTGATCCCTTTGTCAACCATCATAATCAATCCATCACATACATTCAACCAATTCAATAAGGTTTACACGCTTCCTTTGTCATTTCAAAATTTCAAATTTCAAATTTCATCCTCCTAAGTTAAAGCCAAGATTTGCTACAACAATGGTAACAAACAACTGTCTGACCAAGATGATTTTCTTAAGTCCTATCAAAACAGTCAATTTACTAACCAAATGCAAAAACGTAACATCGGTAATAGAATTTCCAAATCTCAAAGGAAATCGTTTATTCTCCAAACGGTTGATGAAGAGGCTAACAAGTGGTAAAACATGAGCATTGAGAAGAGTTCTTCATCTACTGATATAAATGTTAAAGAAGCGTAGAAAGACGTGTATGTTATTTGGAGAAGGTATAAGAAGACTGAAATCAAAACAAGGGACTCTAATTTGTGGGTGTTGAAGTTAAATAATTATATGGATCTAGATAAAATACTAAAACAAGATCACTGTAGGAATCAAGGATACTCTTTATTGCTCCCAAAGTATGATGAGATAACCCAATACAAAGATTTGAAAAGAGGGATTTGGATTACAAATACAACTAAGCAAGAAATTTGGATAAAATATTCTTATAGAAGGAAATCCCTTAACTTCATCCCCAAGTGTTTTGGTTTGCTCCAGAGGGAGGAAAAATGTGACGAGATAGATCATCAATGGAGCCTTGACAGTATGCCTAAAGAAGAATGCACCAAATTAAATGAGAATCTAGAACCGAAGTTGGATCATATGATGCATGAGGCATCCTTAATAATGGGCTTAGTCTTGGTGATAATGGGTTTGATGCAAATGAGGATAAGGAATATGGCCCGTGGAAGTAGAATGGGTTGGAAATTATGGGATAAACGACGATGCAAAGGCTGTTGATGTAAACAATACCGGGAACAAACGAATGCTGCAAAACATGTTTTTTCCTTAAATCTTTCAACTTTCATTTATAATTTTAACTCTAGGGTTCCAATCTTCAATTTACACTTTATTCATCAATTAGGAAAAAAAATCTAGGGTCCACATTTACTCTCTATACAATCTTGATTCTAGGGTTCTAATTTTCAATTTTATTCTTGTAAATTCTGTCAATTTTAATCATAATTATCAATTGCAACTCAGCTCGTGTCTCGATATTTGTTTCTTTTCTAGCTGTTTCAATTCTCGGAAAAACAATTATTCTCAATTTGGTTGTTGTTTAATCTGTGAGCATTATTTTCTTCGGTACTGCATCATTAAAATGAAGATTTTGGCTTGGAATATACAGGGATACGATAACAAAGATACCAGAAATTACCTTAGGGAAATTCTAAGAGCTAGTAATCCTGATATAATATATTTCTAAGTGAAACCAAAGCGCATCATAGTAAAATGAAAAGATTGATAAAACCCTTGAATTTTTCTAATACTTGGTTTTTAGATTTTATTGGTGCTTCAGGGGGCTTTGCTTACTTTAGAAAGATGGCATAGATCTTAGAGTCACTGATTTAACTTTGAACATCATTAATTGTGTAGTCAAAATAGATGTTAGGGGAGGCTATACTTTACTGTCATGTTTATATGGTGCTCTTAATGATAATGCTAGGGATAGACAATGGGACTTGCTTAGAGTTACGGCTAGTAACCACAACGGTAGCTAGGTGGTTATAGGTGATTATAACTTATTCTAAGTAAGGAGGAAAAACTTGGTGGTGCCATTATCAGTCAAAGTCAAATAGATGTCTTTATTGATCTAGTGAGTCAAGTTGGTTTTCCTGATATTACTCATTCGGGTAACCTGTATATCTGGTCTAATACGAGACAAGGACGTAGAACGGTTGGATAGAGCTTTAGGTAACTCTTAATGGTTTTATTTGTTTTATAATTCTCCTTTTTATCATCTTACTATTTTGTTAGTTACTGCTAGAAATGACAATCCCACTAAGAGGCCTTTTAGATTCAATAAATGTCTTTTAGGAGATGATTCTTGTGAAAATATTGTTTCTTCTCATTGGTTTCATGTTTTAATTGGTTCATATGCTTATAAACACTCTAAGTCTCTATCTAACGTAAAAATTGGTATTAGGCATTGAAATGTTAATTCTTTTGGTAATTTCCATATTCATATTAGAGATATTATAGTTGAAATTGATCATATCAGTGGTTTGTCTTATTCTGAGTATAGGTCTAGAAGAACGAAAGAGTTGCAGTATAATCTAAAAGTAACGGCTTGACATTGAACATGATTACTAGAGGCAAAGAGGACAAGATGACACCCTAGATCTTGACGACAGGAATACTAGGTATTTTCATGAGAGAGCCAATTATAGAAGAAGAAAAATCCAAATAGAAACTTTTCAAAATAACCTAGGGATCTGGCACATAAAGTTGACATTGCTAATAATCTTAAGGACCATTTTTTTGCAATTTGTCGGTCTATTAAACCAACTATTCTTCCTGATTTTATGGGTGAAATGCAAACTTGTATCACTTAGGCTGATAATGTCTTGTTGCTGGCAGTCCCTAGTCCATCTGAAATTAAAGATGTAGTTTTTAAGATGAAACCTTGGACATCTCTGGGTCCGGATGGATTTCCTGCAGAATTCCATCAGAAAATATGGGATGTAATTGGGGAGGATACGATGAAAATTTTCCAAGCATTCTTTCACTCTAAACACATTTAAATTTTAAAGCAGTGTAATCACAACTTTATTTCGCTCATTCCTAAAGTCCCTTGTCCTAAGAATGCTACTGATTTTAGGCCGATTAGTCTGTGTAATACGTCGTATAAGATTATCTGTAAGATCACGTCCAATAGTGAATCTAGAACCTTGCATGATATTATTGGTAAGTTTAGTTCTTTTTCCGGGCAATCCATAAATTTCAAAAATCAGGGGATTGCTTTTAGTCCTAAAATGGAAAATAGAACCAAACATAACATAGTTAATATCTTAGGTGTTATGCAAATAGGCTTGAAAGAAAAATATATTTGGGAGTTCCATTGCTTCTGCAAAGGAACAAGATTGAGCCTTTTGAACCTCTTCTCGGAAAGTGCAAAGACAAGTTAGATGTCTGGCAGCCAAGTATCTCCACCCTGTTTCTAGAACTGTCCTTATCCAAATTATTTTTGGAGCCATTGCCTCTCATCATATGGAAGTCTTTCCTACGCCTAAAGAGCTTACTATGAAAATGGACACTATACAAATGAAATTTCGGTGGAACAAAAAACAAGATGCTAAAGGTTTTTATCCTAAGAAATATGAACATGTGACTCTTCCTAAAAAAATTGGTGGTCTTAATATTAAAAGATCTGATATAATAAATGTTTCTTTGTTATCCAGGTTGGCGTGGAGGATGTTGGACCAACCAAAAGCTCTATGGGCCACTCTTCTGAAGCATAAGTATTTTGAAGACATGGATCTTCTAGTTGATGTTATTCCTATTTTGTGGTTCGTGGTTATGGAAATGAATTAGGGAAGGCTTAAAGATTATTAAACAGAATTATTGTTATGAAATAGTTGACGGGACAAACATAAATATAAAGAAACATAATTGGATACCTTAATTAGGAAAACCTCATATTTCTGAAATGGCATCTGCGAACATGAAGACAGTTGATCGGTTAATAAATAATAACACTAGGTCTTGGAAAGAAGATACTTTTAGGGCCTTATTTGATGAGGACATTGTCAAGCATATTATGCTTGTTAGAATTCCCATGAAAGGCTCAGATAGGATTAGATGGACTCTGAATCCTAATGGTATGTTTATGGTAAAAAACGCTTATAGAGGAATCTTAAATAGTATGAATAATCTTAATACTATACCCAATCACCGATTATCTTGGAATATTTTTTGGAAGTCTAAACTACCTCCTAAGATTTTGTTGTTCTTATGGAAATGCATACATAATTGCTTAGCCATAATGATGGAATTGCTAGACATATTCATAATGTTGATGTTAATCGTCCTTTGACTCCTTTTTGCAATGATCATGCGGAGAGTCTACAACATTTATTTATTGAATGTGATTATGTTAAGAGAGTTTGGTTCACCCTTGACTCTGTCTTGGCCTATAGAATTATGAATTTTAACCTTTCTGATTGGATTGGTGAATTGGTTAATAGTTCTTTGGGCACTATGGACTAAAAGAATAGGGTTATTGTATTTGTAGGTATAACTATGTGGTTCATCTGGAAAAGTAGGTGTCGAAAAGTCTTTGAAAAATTTGATATTCATCCTAGTTCTCTTGTTGACCAAATAAACCAATTAAGAAATGAATGGGAAAATTCATGTGGTAGCAACATAAACACCACAACGCCAGTTAGGTTGAATAGGAATGTTGGATGGACTAGGCCGTCTGCACCTTTCATTAAATTTAATTTTGATGATAGTTTTATTAAGTTACATAACAAAGCTGGAATTGAACTAATTTCGCACAACTTGGCAGATGAATTCATTGGAACTAAAGGGATCCCACTATTAGAACTTGATAAGGAGAAAAAGGAAGCAATCAGCGCACTAGAGGCCATTGAATGGGCGAAGGAAAGGGGCATTAGTCATCTTCATTTGGAAGGAGATAATAAAAATGTGATAGTTGCGATTAATGGGAATACGACAGCTGTCAAATGGACCATATTATCGGTTATTTCAGATTGCTTGAATCTTTTCAAAGAATTTCAAAAGTGGAAATGCTCTCACGTTATTAGGGAAGCAAATGATCTTGCGGACCTTTTAACAAAAGAGGTTTGTAATTTCACTTTAAAACTGTTTAGATTCCAAAACTTTTTTTATTGGTTAAACTCATCTACCAAGAAAAACAATATCAATATCGTTTAGTTACAATTAGGGCTGCACAGGAACGGACCGGAACCGAGGGAACCGTACCCCAAAAGAACCGAATCGAAGGTACAGGGTACAGGTACAAAAAATGGGAACCGAGTACAACCGGGTACAAATTACAGGTACTACCCCAGAACCGACCTGTACCGGACCGAAAGAACCGAGGTATACTAGCCGTTGATCATTTTAGGTTGTTTTAATCTCAGTCGTTAAGTTTTTAGGTTAGGTTAGGTAACTTAGGTTAATTCTCATAGTATGCAAGCCGCTTCATCATCATTAATAGTGGCAACTTCGTCTCAGCAAGGAATGAGCAGTAGCACAGGAACACCACCAACAAATACTACCACAGACACTATATAAGCCTATAAGATATGATGGTCCACCCTGCAACTCCTAGCTCCTAATCAGAATTTGTTTGTCAACTTAACTAACCTTTAATTGGAAATTTCTTTAACTGGTTTGCCTCATACTCTCTATTTACTGTTTTTTCAAAATACTTTTTTTTTTAAGCTTCTCAAGTATCGCATTTGGATTTCTTGCAGGCTTTACTGTTGAATATCCCAAGATTTGCTCTTGGAAATGTCCTCCATCTTATTATTATAAACTAAACTCTGATGGAGCTTCCTTTTATCTCTTCTTGCAGGAATTGGCGATCTCATTAGGAACTATGAAAGTTTGTTGCATCACTAAACTAAAGAACTAATGAAGAAACGAAAAGATCATGCTATGGATGTTTCACCCGAGAGATTAATTTAGCTAGCTAATTCTTGCTACCCATTGTCAGTCGACACTCAGCGATAGTTTAATATGTATGGTTGTTGTAGTGGCAGTAGTAACAAAAAAAATCAAACAATCTATAAGTAAGAAAAAAAACCAAACAATCTATAAGTAAGAAAAAAAAAAGTACAGGTACAAGAACCGGCCGGAACCGAGAGTACGGGTACAAGAACCAAACCGAGGTAGAGGGTACAAGATATAGATACACGAGTAGAGAACCGACCATAAGAAGGTACGAGTACAAGGTTCTACCAAGAACCGAACCGAACTGACCTTTGTGCACCCCTAGTTATAATTAATAATATATCTCTTTTTCTATTAAAAAAATATTAAAATTAGATGTCCACTCTTTACGATAATAGTTAGAATAGTTATAATTAATAATATATCTCTTTTTCTATTAAAAAAATATTAAAATTAGATGTCCACTCTTTACGATAATAGTTAGAATTTGGGGAGATTCTTTGAAAGCAAAATGCCACGTGCCCGCGTAAAAAGAAAGGAGACGTGAATACTGAATGGAAAGAGAGGAAGCCAAAGCCAAAGCACTTAACTCCTTCGGCTAATCCAAAGTTTGGAGCGGCATCACCGACGCAACATCGCCAACGATTTTTTCTCTGTCTCTTCTTTTGTTTCTCTCTACCGTTTTACTTTGAGGTGACTTTGTCGAACAAATCCCTAACTTTGTTGATTCATTTGGAAATTCAAATTAAACTATTCAATTATTAAAAAGGGTCCCTTTAATTGTCTTCATTTGAAGACAACGCTCCCACAAGAAAGCGAAGCCTTCGGTTTTTTGACCATCGTCCAGGGTTATTATTCTTTTTATATAAAAATATATTAACCCATAAGAAAAACGGAAGTTGGTATCTCTAACTAATAAGTTAGAAACGAAAGAAGGATAGTTATTATGACTTAATGTTTTATTTACTATCCCTAATTAAACGAGAGATATCATCAGCAACTTGATTAGGTAAGTAATCTAAGAAACCCTCGTCCTCATGGCACATTCTTTAGTCCTATTCTGTTCCATCTCCGTTCACCCGATCAAGCCAAAGTATCATCGTAAGGAAATAGGGAATTTGTTGATTTAAACTCTCTTGATACATTGTAATTTTATCATCCGGCCCTAGGGATCAATTAGTAAGTGACCATCTTTTGTCCTTCACTGTAACCACATCCTCCTACTCAAAGGTTCATTGAAGCTAAAAGTTAAGAAACAAGCATCTAAATATGACGAAAAATAAATAAATAAAATGTCATCTTTACTTAGTAAATAGTAAAGTATTGATAAAATGTATGTTCTGGGATTCAAAAGATGAAACCAACAAGAAACATCTTGCTCAAATAAGTGAACTTAGTCTAGTTTGAAGCAGAAATATTACATTCCACAGTTTTTGAGGGGTCAGGTTGTTGTGTTTGAAGATTTGTAGGTATCATTATTGAGTTGAAGAATGATAAATTCACTTTGTGGGGGAGTGATGAAAATGGTAAAGGGGGAAGAACCATCGAGTTACCATCGTTTACCGATATCTCCAACTGCTTCAGTTTCTGAATCAAACAGCATTAATGTTCTTCCCAGTACTTCAGTGCTCGAAAAGAATGACGGAAACAATCCAGTTCTGTCAAGTTTGAATGATCCCCAGGGTTCCAAATATGAAGAAGACAATATGGATGATGATGTTGAGATTCAATCACCTGACAATTCTGCTATATGGAATTCATCTTTTGCTGATAATGATGATGAAGCCAACTTCATGATCTCTTCACCTAGGACCTCAAATGCTCTTGACTTAATCATGGTATCTTCACCCAAAAGAACACAACATATGGGTTTCAATCAAAATTATGACCACGGTGAGCACACATTGTTGCTGTTATAACGAGAGATCAAACGAGAATGATAAACAGATAAAGAACACAGGGATTTAACGTGGTTCACTAACTGTTATGTTAGCTACCTCCACGGCAGAGACACCAGAGTTTTATTACTGAGCAGAATACCAAAGATACTTTTTCTAGGTATAACGTATGCCTATATATAGGGCAAAGAAATAAACCCTAATTCGACTAGGAAGCGGAAAACAATCCCAGTCATAATACATTACGTACACCGCCGAGGGGCTCTGCCCCTCGGACTCCCCGTAGTATTCCGGCAAACAAATGATTCAAGGCATATCAACAGTTGCATCGAGAGAGTATGTCCAAGTATACACCACCTTCTAGCAATTCTTCTCATGTAGGGGGAGGAAATTGCAACATCAATAAGGGAAAATCAAAGGTCCAACTTCAGAGGGTACTTGGCTCACCGCGGAAACACTATATGAAGTTAGTGAGCGTTAATCAATTTTCAATGACAGATGATAACACGAATGCTAGTTCAAGTCCTAAAGATGGTGGGTTTGGGGGGTATTCTACCATGAACATGTCATCTTTAGGATTTAAAGAGGGAGGTTCTGAGTCAGGGATGACACTTTCCGCAATGTTGAAATGCTTACCTTCATCAAATTCTTCAAATATTTGTGAGTCTACTGTGAATAAGGTGGATGTACAGGGAGATTTACCAATGATTCCAGAAAAGAAAGTGAGTTTGTTGAGTCCATATCGCAATCCATTTTCACCTGCACAGCTATCACAGCAACAGAAGCAGCAATATACATTTAATCATGGCTTGTTGAGCCCTCTATCTTTAGAGTATGCACAGGTAGAAAACACCACAAGACTCTCTTTCCCTCTCAACCATCTGACAAACTTACTTCTGCTGTCAATCTGTCATGTTATCGACATTTACGATTAACTAACAGGATAATCTCACCTTTGATACTTCATTGTTTCTAATTTCAACAGGAACAGGTGACTGGGCTACAATTGTTACACCTTCTCCTGGCCTGTGCTGAAGCTGTGGCCAAAAAAGACTACATCGTGGCGGAGCTATATCTTGTTCAGCTCAACAGAATAGTGACCCCCCTTGGCGACTCCATGCAACGAGTCGCCTGCTGCTTTACTGAAGCCCTCTCTGAAAGACTTTCTGCTATTACCACCACCAACCCTAACTCAACCGTTCCGAAAAATGACACACTGTATCCTGAAATAAACTCATTGGACACTATCAGAACCTACCAAGTTGTCTACCAAGCTTGCCCCTACTTAAAATTTGCTCACTTCACAGCTAACCAGGCTATCTTTGAGGCATTTGAAGGTGAAGAGAGAGTTCATGTGGTAGATTTAGACATCCTTCAAGGGTACCAGCGGCCTAGTTTCATGCAAGCCTTAGCTGCTCGTCAAGGTGGTGCTCCATTTCTTCGTTTAACTGGCATTGGGTCCTCACCGACATCACTAGGAGAGACTGGTCACTACTTGACGGAAATAGCCCAATCTTTGAAAATACCGTTTGTGTTTGAAGCAATTTCAGAGCCTTTGGAAGAACTAAATCCCCATATATTTCAAAGACGCCAAGGAGAGGCACTGGCTGTGAGCTCGATCAACGTCCTCCATCGTGTCTCAGATAATTCTCGTGCAAACCTATTAGGAGTGATCCATGACCAAACACCAGAAATCTTGATCCTCGTAGAACAAGAAGCAAGTCATAATGGACCTTACTTCTTGGGACGATTTCTCGAGGCATTACACTACTACTATGCAATTTTTGACTCAATGGAAGCGACATTCCCAAGCAACTCAGAGGACCGAGCCAAGGTAGAGAAATATATTTATGCACCTGAGATCCGGAATATTGTAGCAAGTGAAGGATCAGACAGGGTTGAAAGACATGAGAAGCTTGAGAAATGGAGGAGAGTAATGGAAGGAAAGGGTTTTAAGGGTATTCCCTTGAGCGAAAATGCAGTGATTCAGTCGAATTTATTATTGGGATTGTATTCTTATGATGGATATAGGTTGACGGACGACAGGGGCTGCTTGATGTTGGGTTGGCAAGATAGACCCATCATTACTGCCTCCTCCTGGCGTTGCTAATTGTCGTGTCTAATTCTTTTGCAAAGCAAAGGATTTTAATATGTAAGCTTTTTAGTATCTTTTATTTATTTACTTGATGCAGAGTTTTTTAGTATCTAAAACCTTGTGAACTTACATTTCCTTAGAAAAACCCTGTGAAATGCATTTGCATAGGTATACATTCTAGCATTTCTGGTCTGGTAGCTGTTCTTACCCCAGAGGAATGTAAACAATGAAACAGAAAAATGGTTGTTCCCCTTCAGGGGAAAAATTAACAAAGTATATTTGAAGAATGCTTTACTAATATGTGGATCTCGTAATGTCACTGCACCATGCACCGTGCTTTGGTCGTAATGTCTCATGAAAGAACAAACTCAAAGGAGATAAAAAATTAGGGCTAATATCAAAGTGCTGTAAATCAACTTATCCAATTTGTGTCTGTGTTTTTCACTCTTCTTTCTCACTGGAAATACAGGAGATTAAATTTAGGTGGACGCACCACATCACGGGTGATAAGAATTTGACAAAACATTCTGTGAAGTTAAAAAGAGTTGGCAGCTACTAAAGTACACAGGCACTACCTGGTTTATACATTATATATAACATTATCATCAATACAGCAATACAGCAATACAGCAATACAGAAACATAAATGAACGGCACTGCCAGGAACGATGTATTAAACATGATTTTCAACTCACTTGTGTTTCCAGCAACGAAAACATCTTGGCGTGGAAAGTAAATATCTTCAAAGCTAAACCTCCCATTCTGCATTTTTGCCGTCACATTCAGTCTTACAAGATGGAACAGAAACAAGAACTTTTCCTTGGAGAATCGTCCAGTTTCTTATCTGTTTTTGCAAGTAAGAAACAAAACGTCAACTTCGGGAAAAAGAAGACATCACAACCAACGGATGACCCTACAGGATAAGCCTTTTCTCTAACATTGAAGATCGTAATACATGTCACAATCAAATATGAATATGGGGATCTGAAGAACTAAATGAAATTTTCGTTTACAGCATTCAAAAATGTAGAATAATGATGCACAGTTGTGTTCTCACAGCACTCTGAATGTGGAATGCAAAAAGAAGAAGACAGTGTTAAGATTAAGACACAACGTACCTGTTTTTGCCTTTGCTAAAGATGGCTGCACAACAACATGCATGGTGATAAGCCCTCCAGGGAGTTCACCAAAAGGATTTTTACACTGGCCAACTGTCTTGCTATTTTCCAAAATTTTACCGGCACTTATTAGTTTCACGTCATTTGCCACCTTGGGTGCAATTTTTTTATCTACAAGAAACCAACTTTTTTAGTCGAAGCTTGAATACAAACACACTATACAGTACAAACATTATACACAAAAAATCATCGTAAACTGCCCTGTTCTGCATGAAAATGATTAAGAATTTGCCCCTAACAATTGAGCTTCTTATATCCCCTCCTAGTAATATACAAAAACATTGTTCAAAATTTTTATTCTTCATTTACAAAAATGAGGTGAAGTTTCATTGAATTACTCTCAGCACCCCTCAGTTACCACCAAAGAATCATATTATACGAACGCAAGTATTTAAGCAAAATTCAGTCTTTCTACAAAGCAACTGCAAAAGCTTCAATACAAGATACAACCCATTACTCAGTTAGAAAATATTGTAATTGGCTTGCACGATGTAAATTAAGCAAAAACTAAGAACACCCGAACACTCGAATTCTTTAGACGATGTAATGAGCAACCAACTAATCGGCTGCATAAACACAACAGCAATTTGTGTGATAAAACTGTTTCATGATTTGACTTCATTTCAACCAAACACTTACAAATTTTAGTATTTGATTTCCTTACTAGATAATCAGTAACCATTTCCAAGACGAGCGAGTATATATACTAAACCTATACGACTCGTTTCGAGGTTTTCGTATATTGTTTTGTTTGCTAATTATATCAAATTTGGTTCAAATAAGAATACAAAATTTGTAACAATTAAAAGAAGTAAACACCAAAATTCAAACCTTTAGGCCAATCAGAAACTATGCGTTCCTTAAGCATCGAAACAGTAGAAGCCGAAGAATATCGAATTGGACCAATATCTGTTCCATCATATAACCTAAACTTAAGCTCAACCAAGTCTACTTCTGGCATCGATCAAACTACTGAATCAGCTAACCAAAAATTTCTGGGATTGAATTTAAAGATCAATTTTGAGAAGCCCTTGAAGAATTAATGGATCAGAGGTTTTAATTTTTTGAGGGTTTTAGATTGAGATTGAAAAGAAAAGAAGGAAAGGAGAGATTGTTTCTGCTAAATATGGGTAATAGATGATAAGTAAAGAATGTAAGACTATTACGTGTCTAGCTTAAAAGTGCGTATTAAATTTTGGAAAACATTTTACTTGGGGAAAGCATTTACTTCCGCTTATTCTATCATGTTATTAACGGAGGTAAATGTCCCCCAAGTGGTGCGATGATTTCCTTCTTTCTCCCTTAGAATAAGGGTTATGTGACGAAGTGTTTTAACGTTCTATTTTTTTTTATAACCAGAGTGCCTAGGTGATGGAGTGTCGTCAATCACATCAAGAGATAAGGAGAAAAACACCCTATATAAATAAAGATAACCTATTTGAACACAATTTTCAACTTGAGTTGATCAGCCGTTCGAGTTTTATTTTATTAAAAATTACTATACAGTTGAACATGTGTCACCTGGAGTAAAAACGAGTTTTACAACAAAAAATTTTGGGACTCACTTTTTTATTCATAACTCCTATTTCATCACCTCAATTTTATCTTCTTCACAAATGATGAAATCCAAATTTTAAAGATATTCTCGATTTGATCTTTATAAACCTTTATTGGCGTCTTCTAGGTAACTTTATTGCACCAAAAGTTAAAAATTTTCATATGAATTTCACTCTTTATTTTCGGTTTTACCAATATTTTTTCTAATTTAATTTTGGAGAAAATTATTTCTAACCCATTTAATTATTTATTTTTGTTTACCATAAACCCATCAATAAGATTACATATATATATATATAGGAAACTCATAATTAATTATAATAGGATTTGATTACACAAATAACCCTTTAACTAAATCAAGAAACAAATTCTAAATATTTTTCTTAGAAAAAAAAGGGTTATACGTTGAATGTTAATCCCAAATGATCTCCCTATAACTTCTCCTTGCCCGATTTTGTTTTCTCTCTCCTCCCTCTTTTTCCATTATTGTTTTCTCTTTCCTTATTTTTATTTAATTTTGGAATTCTCTTTTATGGAATACACAAGTAAAAATAGATTTTTTCACAAAAAAATATATTAATTTCAGATTTTTTTTTATAATAATAGGAAATTCAAGAAGGAAAACACAGTTTTTCACCAAGGAAAGTGAAAATAAAATCCTAAAATATTATGGTCGAATGATTAATTATGGTGAAAAACGAATTTTGTATATAAAATCCAAGTGAAAATTGATTTATCACTAAAAATATGCATGTTTCCAATAGATAATGGTTAAAATCCTTTATTTTTGTCAGAATATTATAACGTCAAAATATACAGGTGAAAAATGAAATTTTCACAACGAAAAAGTGTGAAAAATAAAATTTCTAACTATACAAGTGTATAAGTCTCCCATATGTATCTATTAGGTGTGTGTTATTAGGATTAGTCAAGTATGGTTAGGTTCTGTTTGACTTGACCAAGTCCATCTGTCTACGTGTCTTTGTATAATACTCCTCCTCTGTCTTTGTACAATGTACTGAATAATAACATCATAAATCATATCTTTTTAATATCATTTTCTACTCATTCAACATTTTATCATGGTATCAGAGCCTGTACCGATTCAACAATATGTGTTCATCATCTTCTTATTTCAAAATCATTTAAACAAAATCTTTCAATCATCGTCTTATTAAAACCTTTTAATTCGTCAGATTCATTTCAAATATCTTTCAATATTATTTTTTTCAGAAATATTTCTTGGATCTTGAATTTCTTGATTCATTTTACTGAAAATCTTCAATCAATTTCTCATGCCTATTACTCGAAGTATGACTAATCGACCAGATGCTTGGAATATAAACTTTAATTCTTCCGATGTTGAATCTGAGTTTTCATCAACTTTTAATCTTCCATTTACTAATATCTCCAACTTCATTTCTATTAAGCTTGATTCAAAAAACTATTTGCTATGGAAAGATCAGTTTGGGTCGATTCTTATCTCAACATATCTATATGGATATGTTAATAGTGAAGTTCAAGAACCACCTTCTGAGATTCTTACAAATGGATTTCCAGCACCAAATCCACGATGGATTTCTTGGCGCAAACTTGATCGATTCTTTGTCAGTTTTTTAAAAGCAACATTCACATCAACAGTTTCCAGTGATGTTCTTGGTTTATCATCTTCCAGGGAGATTTGGTTGTTTCTTGAAACAACATTTAAACAACAATTTGCTGCTCGTAGAGGTATGCTTCGTAATCAAATTAATAACATTCGTAGGGGGAATCAATCAATTACACTCTATCTTCATCAAATCAAGATGATAGATGATTCTTTGTCTGCGATTTGGGAGAAAGTGAGTGACGCTGATCTCACTATGCATATATTGAATGGTTTAGGAAGAGATTATGACAATTTTGTTGTCTCTGCTTATAATAGAGAATCATCGTATGTTTTCTATGAGCTTAAGGCTAGGTTATTGATTCATAAGCAATAGCTACATGAACAACATCAAACATCTACATAAATGTTTGATTCTCAACATTCAACAGCATTCTACACTAAGAATGTTCATTCTAGTGCAAGGAATGGTAGTACTAAATTTAGGAAATACAAGAATTCAAGAAACACTTCAGGCTTTCCTCATAGTACTTTTACTACTAGATCTACTTCTAGTTCAATACCTATTCTTGCTTCTGATGGTGTTAGAAGACCACAACATGATTACTCTAGTGTTGAATGTAAAATCTATCGTAAAATAGGACATTCTGCAAGTAGATGTTTCTTTCGTTATGCTCCTCCAAAGAATGCGAGCACTACTGGTGGTGTTGCAAATGTGGCTGCGGTTGAAAAAGTATTTTCTACTATTAATGTCAATACTGCTGGCATTATTGATAATTCTTCTAATTCTACATGGTTATCTGATAGTGGTGCTTCTTCTCACATGACTAGTGATGGTACTTTACTTCAACATACTTCTTCTTATGATGGCAAGGAGAAGGTCATGGTGGGAAATGGTAATACACTGCCTATCACTTTAACTAGAACTTCTTTTCTGCAAACACCTAAAACTAGTTTTAGGTTGAACACTGTGTTACTAGTCCCTGAACTTAAACATAATCTTTTATATGTTGCTAAGTTCACAAAGGAAAATTGTTGTTATTTTGTGTTTGATCCATTTGGTTATGAGATTATAAGCATGGTTGATAATACTTTGTTGGCTCATGGTGCTATTGTTAATAATTTTTATCTGATCATAAATCTGTCTACTTTATCATCTAAATGTTATTCCTCATTTGCTTCCTCACTTGTTGCTTCTACTTCTTCTTTATGGTATACTAGACTAGGTCATCCTTCAACTCATATTCTGCATCTTTTGAAATCTCAAAAACATATTATGCCAACTTCTGCCAGTGAGTCATTCATATGTCATCCATGTCAACTTGCTAAAAGCAAAAGATTACCATTTCATTTATCTGCATCTCATGCAACTCAACCATTATCTCTTGTTCACTTTGGTGTATGGGGACCATCACTTGTATCTTCTTTATCTGGTTTTAGATATTACACAGTGTTTGTAAATGATTTTAGCCGCTTCCACTGGATATATCCAATGATTTTCAAGTCTGATGCACTCTCGTGTTTTTCTCATTTCAAGAATCTAACTGAAAATATTTTTTCTACAAAAATAAAATCCTTTCAAGTGGATGGTGCTTCTGAACTTGTTAAAGGTCTTTTTAAGCTTTTTCTTGACTCAAGTGGTATTTCAATCAGAATTTCTTGTCCAAAAACTCCTGAACAGAATCTCCTAGTTGAAAGAAAGTATAGGCACATTACTGAAATGGGTGATACTCTTCTTTTTCATGCTTGTTATCTGATGTGATTTTGTATAGTGGTAAAAAGAGGTTCGATTCTCGAACTT
>JAJJMC010016440.1:8096171-8106785 GCA_023531435.1 Papaver californicum
CTTGCTCAAAAGTTGATTTCATTGCTCAAAATATTGATTACAAGGTTTAAGAATAGTGCAACAGCTGAACAGATACGTATATAAGTGTCACAGAACAGGGTTCAGCTGTTACAAAGAGCTTTAAGCAACAGAACGTTCAAAACTTAACGCAACAGGAGCAGAGCTGCAACAGTGGAACAGCAACAGTTATAAGTGTGGCTGAGTCGTCTTCTTCGGTGATGGTGGATGAAGAACACGCCGGCCGGAGCACCAGCAGGTCACCGGCGGCACCGGAACTTCACCGGATTTCTTCTGAATCGCTCCCTAGGCTTCTCTATATGTTTTTCTTCGATTCTTTTGGTATTTATAGACTTCACAAACCCTAGAGAGAGTTCTAAACCTAATAGAACTCTCTCGAATCACTCCAATTCTTCAATCCCAATCCAAACAGGAACCGAGTCCTGATTCCGGCAAGAAATGGGTTTCTCGAGCTGATTTCACGGGATTTCTTGATGTCTTTCGATTTCTTCCAACTCTAATTGCAATGGGTCATCTTCAATTGCCGAAAACAACCCAAAAATCGCAACCAAATCCATTCCTGTTTGAAACAGGACTTTCCCGATGAGTTGGATCGGCCGATCCTGGGTTAACTCGCTGGCTCGCTGGGTTGACCCGCTGGCTCGCTGGGTTGACCCGATCCAGCTCAGCCCGATCCAAGGGTGCCCCAATCCAAAGTGTGGGTGCCTTGATCCATTTTCCCGGGTGCTTTGAACACTTTTTGAACCAATTTTTCCACAAATCTTTATTCTTCTAATGTACCTACAAAAGCATAAAAACACGTAATAGACACACAATCGAATACTAACTCACTAGAAATTAAGGTGCAATTTAGACACTAAAATGTGTCTATCATTATCCAAAGGAATTTTGGTATGATGCCTTTCTTACTGCAACACCTCATTAATAGAACTCCAACAACAATTTTGGCTTACAAAATCTCCTTATGAAGTGCTCTTTCAATCTTTACCAGATTATACTTTGTTAAAAAAAAATTGGTTCCATTTTTTATCCTTTCTTAGGTCATTCTAGGCTTGACAAGCTGTCTCCAAATGTGTCCTTATTGGCTACAGTCATGTGCATAAAGGTTACAAATGTTATAACCCCATATCTAAAAAGACTCATATATCTAGACATGTGGTCTTTGATGAACAAAATTTATATTTCAAATAAATTGTCTCAGATGTTTCTTCTGCTTCTATTTCCTCTGTTGAGTCACCATTTGTTGTTTCTGAGATTCCATTTTTCATTGAACCTGTTCTTGTTCCTCCTAGTAATATTATTACTAGATCTAAGAGGGGGATTTCAAAGCCAAAATTTTATCATGATCATGTTTCTCATTTTTATGTTAAACATCCACTTCATATTTCTTTCACTTCTCTATTGACTAACACTGATGAGACAAACAGTTTCAAAATTGCTTCTCAAATACCACATTGGATCTCTTCTATAAAGGAGGAAGTTGTTGCTTTAGTTCAAAATGATACATGGGATTATGTTCCTCCAGAACCTTGGATGAACATTTTAGGCTGTAAATGGTGAAATTAAAGGCAGATGGTTCAGTGGATAGGTATAAATCTAGACTAGTATCACAAGGATATAATCAACTAGAAGGGGTGGATTTTCATGACATATTAGCCCTATAGTCAAATTCCCTAAAATAAGAATTGTTCTCACTATTGCTCTTACTCAGAATTGGTATGTTAGACAATTAGATGTATCCAATGCTTTCTTGCATGGACATTTAGATGAGACTGTGTATATGGCTCAACCTCAGGGGTTCATTCATCCAGATTATCCTTCTTATGTTTGTAAGTTGAAGAAAAGCTTGTATGGCCTGAAGTAGGCACCAAGGGCTTGGTTTCATACCTTTAACTTCTTTCTTCTGTCTTATGGTTTTTTAAAGTCTGTGGTTGATAACTCAATATTCATTTACACTCATGGTTCTGATATGTTAATTCTGTTATTGTATGTAGATGACATCTTATTGACTGGTAGTTCTGGTAGTTTAATGGATGATTTGGTTAAAGCCTTGAATTCGAAGTTTTCTATGAGGGAGTTGGGAGATTTGAGCTATTTTCTTGGTATAGAGGCTTTAAGAACATCTGATACTTTGTTATTAACTCAGAAGAAGTATGCAATAGACTTATTAACAAAAGCTAAAATGTTGGAGTGCAAACCTTGCTCTACACCTGTATCAAAAGCTAATAGAGTTTCTATTCATGATGGAGTTTGTTGCCTGATCCAGCTGAGTATAGGAATTCGGTGGGTACTCTACAATACTTGAAATTAAATAGACCAGATATATGTTTTTCTATTACATATGTTTCTCAGTTTATGCATGCCCCAACTGAAATACATATGCTTCTAGTTAAGAGAATTCTTAGGTATTTGAGGGTAGTATTAGGAATGGAATTTTTCTAAGGGTTGGTGATTTACAATGTCAGAAAGCCTTCACTGATTCAGATTGGGCTGGCTTCCCTATACCAGACGTGATACTTCTGGCTATGTGGTTTCTTTAGGTTCTTCTGTAATTGTCTGGTCATCTAAGAAGCAGCCCCAGTGTCCAAGTCTTCTGCTGAGGCAGAATACAAATGTCTAACAATGGTTGCTACAGAATTATAATGGATCTCTTATGTGTTTAAGAAATTACATTTTCCATTACAGGGTCATGTGCATCTTTATTGTGATAATACAAGTGTCATTTCTTTGGCTACTAACCCTGTTTTTCATGCTAGGTCCAAACATATATAAGTTCATTATCATGCTGTAAGGGAGTTGGTGGACTCTGGCTTTCTCCAACTACATCATGTTGCCAGTGAAGATCAGTTTGCAGATCTGTTTACTAAAGGATTGTGTTTTCCTTTGTTCTCCAAGTTGTTGCTGCAGCTGCTTGGCTCTACTTCCTCATCCTCTGTTGTTTCTTCAGAGACTTAGTTGTTTCAAATTGATTAGATTTCACTTATCAGTTTGAGGGGGTGTGTTAGGTATGTTTTATTAGGATAAGTCAAGTATATCTGTCTACATGTCTTTGTATAAATACTCTTCCTATGTCTTTGTACAATGTACCGAATAATAACATCAGAAATCATATCTTCTTAATATCATTTTCTACTCATTCAACATTTTATCAGTATCCCTCATGTAAATGCTTGACTTCGTGCCTCGCTTGAGACAATGACCCATAATCTGTTTGAAGCAGAGTTTCATCTCCATTCATGTACAACATAACTTGTCTCATGGTTGTTCTAAATTCAGAATCAGTATGAGCACATATCAACCCAAGTTTCAAAACCAATCTTCTGCTATATATTCACTTCCAGAACTTGGATCAATAATCTCATGAATCGTGTCATTCCTCCAACAAGACATAACCAATCAACCAGATAAATCGAACATATACCAGTTAAGTCTGTTTTAATCTCTACTGGTCTTTTCCCATAAGTAACTTCAAGAAAGAAAACACAAGCAACTTAAAGCAAGAAAATACCAAATGTGTACACATCAGTACTCGTTGATACTACCCCTCTTCTATTCATTTATGGTACGATACAACCAGGTGTGCACAAATCCTAGAAGTAAGTGTATCAATGGTTCCATGATCAAATAACATTGCAAGACCAAAGTCACTTAATTTTGGGTTCATTTCAGCGTTTAATAAATATGACACATTCAATTAAGATCCTAAAGTATCAGATCTTATAGATACAACCCAATGTGTAATATACAATTACTCGTTTTTTAAAAATCTCCCATACTTAATTGACCGATAATATCTTATTTTTTTTAATTTATTTTTATTAATAATACGTATTTAAAAAGGTCAGTTTAGTCCAATATGAAAATATCTCATTAATCTAAAATAATTATTTTTAACCGTCCATCTTATAGATTGGGCTACATATATAAATCATTTTAATGATAGGTTTATGGAAGAGAAAGTAACCAAACTTAGATTCCTCAGATATTTCTATTATATTTTTCTTTGATGTTTGAAGGTTTTACTTAAATTAATTTCCTAAATTCGTTTAAGGTATGATCTAGCTATAAGCCTTGTTTTTCTATGGATGATTTGTGATTGAAAATTCTTTTGGAGTTCATTATTGATTTAGGGTTTATGATTTGGAGTTGAAAATAGGGAAAATGCATGTATACATGATTAATGGTTTATGAATGGTATTGATTTTTTTATTCTTTTGGGGTTCATAATTGATATAGAATCATAACTGCTTTGTTTTGTATCCTAATTCTCATAAAAGCCTTTTTTTATTAGTGACTGTTTTTTGTATGGTTGTGAATAAATATAACAAACTATGATTATTGTTTTAGGGTAAATGTAAAAAGGGGAGACCAATCCTAGTTACAGCAAATACTACACCTTCCCTTCTATGTGTAGAGAGAGAAAAAAAAATTCTATTTTTCTATCTTATTCCTTTTTTTATAGACCTACCCCTGACAGATATGAAACCACTGAGCGCGCTCTTCTGAACAGACCCAGCCCAATCCCATATATATATTTACACAACATGTCCACTGGACTTCACCCTCCACTACCTATCCATAGGGGGAGGAGGAGGAAGAGGATTATTACCACTACCAACACATAATGTGCGGCTGGGGGGACTCGAAGTCCCGACCTCACAGTTGTGAGGCAAGATGTGAACCATCCTACTAAAGGAATGGAAAAAAAACTGAATGGATCTTGCTGATTCTTTTTTTAAAGTAACACATCTAAGTAATTATCGATTAATTAGGTTTTTTTGCTTCATTTCCAAAAGCTGCTTGAAAAATGTTTCCAAAGGCTTCATCCATGCAAGAAGCGAACAGACTGGAATTTACAAAACCCCTTTCCATTGTTGCCATAAGATGTAATTGTTCCATGTAACTCATTGATCTCATATTTGGATGGTAAAGAAGGGAATGATAGAGTACACGAGAACCAAGTAAAAAACTAAGGACCAGTGGATTCGAGATGGCGATAGAAATAAAAAATACTTCCATAGGTTGTCTAATTCAGCAAGATAGTTGTTCCAACACAAGCTTCAAGCTGCTGCATACATCCCAGCATGCAAAAATATATAAGACAATGTCATCATCGTGCATAAAATCCTAGTTACAATGAAAATAAAAAAGGGTAAACAAGGTCCGGTAGGCATCAAGCTTGAAACGAGCAAAGAATTTCATGGTATTGATTAGGATTTGCTCACTTCCATCTTATTAAGGTTGGGATTCCATCCGGATTGGGCACACATTATCATCAATGTATTAGCACCACACAAATGTATGCTTTTCTCAATGAATCCTCTTACCACAACTTCAATCCAACAAGGGACTTCGCCAAGTTGATGCTTTTGTTGAGGATAATATTTCCAATTAATTGGTTATATAACCTTTAAAATTATTTTTATGGATGTAGAAGACAAGTAATATTTAACATTATTTTGGAATCCTAGAATCTAGAAGATAATGTTTAGATATCCTAAACTGGATATTTAACCCAAAATTTTATTTTTGTATAAATTTTATTTTATTACAACTGACTAAAATACCCTTTCTTCTATCCAACTATTATAAATAAAACTCTAGATTTTTTTTTAGTAACCATCATCTTCTTCGTTACTATCACTGTCGTCCTCTTCCCTAAGTGTAGGTTTCATGCTCTCACTCTCAATCAGTCGACCATCCTTAAAGCGAAAGAGCAAATATTATTCTTTATACATTTTCTAGTCATGTGCTTCTTGTTATAACCATATTGATCGTATATCAATTGGATAAGTCACATGACAGTACAAAAAGAATCTGCACAATTTCCGCCAGTCTCACGAAAAGAAAAAAATTTACATGCATTGTTACCATTTCTAGTAGAATAACTATCAAACTTGCAGACAATATGGATGACCATCACCTTGTAACTATTGCAAGATATTTTTAATACGATAACTCACATGATATAATTACATATTAGAGATGTTTGGCGAATGCGTGCAACTATGCAAACATAAGCTAACCTGGTTAGCCCAAGAGACCACCACTTTAAAAGTACAACATCACTCTCCTCTCTTAACACTCTTCAGGTAGTTCATCCTGATTTCCCATAACTGTTCTACAACTTCTTTCATATTGGCTGATTTCACCGTGTAGGTGTTGCACATTGGAAAGGCAGATTAAACATTTTTGACAGAATCCCAATGTGTACAATTTCGGTCATTGAAGGATCAAGGATCTCCATCATTTTTCCAACATTGAAGGTTTTGAAAGCCTGCACATTATGGACAGTTTGGACATCAACAAATGGAACTATAACCTACCTTGCTACACTGTTAAGGATAGATAAACAAGACCATCCCTACACAATTCTACAAATAAAAATCATCCTTCAGGTTGAAGCCTAGGGGTGAACACCTAACTTGATGCTATAGCCCTCCGTGTAGACGAAACCTACTTCAGTTTGAATTAAATCCACAACCTCGTAAAGTGAGAATACAAATAGAACCTACTCAACTAAGTCAGTAGTACGTTAGACAGACAATGCATTACTGACTAACTAATTTAAAAGTTATTCAGTACTATATCCTATTCAGAAAGAAGGTTCCAGCAACTAATAACCATTATTAGGATTCCTCACATAATGAAAATTAGGGTAAAAGGTCTACTCAGTTAAATATCCAAACATTGGAGAATCGTCGACAACGACAATCTGGTTGGGTTCTGTCAACCTAAGTGACCTTTGTTTTAAATAAGCGCATGATATAAACTGCTTACTAAAAAAAGGGGTCAGGAAAACTGATATCTGAGTTTCCGTTATAGGTTGTTGGGCCACTGGAAATCGAAATAAGGGTTGATGCTAGTACAGAGATATTTTACGCATTGTCGAGATGATCCTCACAAGAAACCAAGTCATATTAAAATGTCCCAGTCCAACCTTTCATCTTTTTATTCAATGGGTCTTTAGCATCAAATCATTAGATGATGAGATTACAAATTTCATGGGACACATGATGAGACCATTTTATCCTTGTTTAAACTTGGATTAAAAAAATCCAGTTCAATCCAAAACAGGATGAAGCTGGTTTCATCCTAGTATAAGCATGGATGGAATTAAAACAATTTCAAAACAGATTGTACCAATACTTCATTATCTCTATAGAAATCATGAACAACATACCCAATTCAACACTTGAGTTTTATTTGATACTTATTATGAGAGTTGGGAAAAAACATGGGCTAATCAAATATCAATTCCATCAAAATTCAATGCTTCCTACAATAATTAAAATCAAAGTCATTCAGATTTATCCAACTCTAAATTATAATAAAACCAATTTCATCCCAATGTAAAATTAGATGAATCTGGTTTCATTTATGTATAAACTTACATAAAAACAATTTCAACCCAATTTAAACAGGATGAACCAATTTCAAACATGTTTAAACATGGGTAAAAACAATTTCAACCCAATCTAAAACAGGATGAAATCAGTTTCATCCATGTTTGAACATGGGAAAAAAAAATTTCATCTGATTCTAAAACAAGATGAAATTGGTTTCATACTAGTTTTAACCTGGATGAAACCAAATTCAGCTGAATTTTAAACATGATGAAACCAATTCCATCCTAGTTTAAACTTGGATGTAACCAAATTCAACCAAATCTAAACCATACTTTCCCAAGTTTATGCAATTCTAGACTATGATTAAACAGAGTTCAACTAAATTTATCCATAATTGCCCAACTCCATCCCATTATATACAAATAACTAGAAACACTGAAAACAGAAAATAGTACTTTTAGAAGAGGCGCCATTGTGTCCTACCGATTTAGCAAAATTGTTAAAACAGAAAATCAATTAGCCGTTAGTACAAGTTAAAATCAACTAACAAATTTTTCTAGGGTTCTATAATCATTAAAAAAATAAAAGAAAACCAAAAATCAAATACATATAAATATTAATAGTAATTACCGTCGTGTTGGTGGTGATTACATCCAGCCTTGCCCCATTTTTCCTTCTTTGATCACATTCAGAAAATTCCAAAACTCAATCTTCCTTAATTCATCCTCTTGTTTCTCTGTAATTTCCAATGAACCCATTAAATCCACCATTGGTTTTATACTTTAGTTGAGGGGATCATTGTGTCCTACCAATTTAGCCAAAATGTTAAAACAAAAAAACAACAACTTGTTGTTAGTTCAAGTTATAATCAATTAAGAGAATGCAATTGGGTTACTGTCAAGGGGCACACATAATTATGAACTAGAACACAAAAAAGAAGAAATTGAATTCATATAGGAAACTAGTTATATATCTACTACAACATCCTGAATTCCTTACAATCACATCTGCCAACAAAGTAACCAAAGGAAACCAAATTCATACTGCATATAAAATCGTTCTAACTAAACTTAGATGAATCCAGTTTCTTCATATTAATTCTAACTAAACTTAGATAAATTGCATATTTCAGATTAAACCATAGTTAACATACTCTCTCTGAACTGCACACTATGCTTATAGAAAGCAGTTTCATCCTACTTTAAACCTGTTGAATCTGTATATTAAACCTGCATATAAAATAATTTACACTAACATTATCCAATATCTACTCGATAATCACAGCATAAACACCAAATTCACAACAAATTTCATCCAACTTACAACACCAGTTTTATCCTACTTACAACACTAGTTTCATACACACCAATATCACAACATCAACAAATCCATCTCAACAAAAATAACTGGATTAACCTGGTTTCATCCTACTTTATACTAACATTCACCAATATCTACTCTACACAACATACACACCAATTTCATATTTATAAAAAAATTCCCAGATTTTGATTAAACCTAGATGGACGATTCCAGTTTCGTCCAAGTTTAAATGGGTAATGTGTAAAATTTCCCTAAAATTGAGCATGTGATTAGATTAGGGAGCATCAAAGAAAATCTAAAATCAAAGAAGCAAATGAAACCAATTTCAACCATAAAAAAAATATCAAAGAAAACCTAAAATTATAGATGAAACTTCTGGTTGAACCGTGTTGGTGTTGATTAATGTAGATGAAACTGATTAGGGTTTTTGGTCTGGTGGTGGTGCTGCTGGTGGTGAGTGTGGATGGAACAGAGACTTGATGGTATCTAGTGGTGGTGGTGGTGGTGGTGAAGAAACTATGATTTCGATGATGGAGAGGAAGTAAGAAGTTTCTCAGAGAAATTTATGGACAAGAAAAGGTGGAAAAGATGGGAGAAGAGAAGGTGGAGAAATTTTTCTCGGGAGGAGGTGGAGAAGACGAGAGAAGAAAAGATGGGAGAAGTTTCTGGAGAAGATGGGAGAAACTGATTTTGTGGGGTGGGGGTGAAACTGATTTTATGGGGTAGAAATCCTAAAGTGTAGTATAGTCAATTTTTTTGGAAACTTATTATCGTCCATTTCACCGAAGGAAATAGTTTAGCAGTCCATTTTAACCAGATTTTAAAGGTTTCTGGGCAATAAGCCCATTTTCTCTAATTTTCCCATATAGACCTCTATATAGTTGAAGGGGCCACTCCACTTATTGCCAATTAGTTTTGAATTGGATGCCCCAATTATATCATCTTTATCACATTATCTTTATATACTTTGTATGGAAGCCCTGTCAAGAATGTCACAACAAGCTAAATCACAACTACGTATTCATGGGATTAAAGTTGCCAAAAATAGCTCTTCTATCAGCCACATCTTTTTTGCGGACGATTGTTCATTCTTTTGCAAGGCTCAAGCTACAACAATCCCCTATATCCAAGATCTTATCACCAAGTTCATCTCATCCTAAGGTCAAATGATGAATTTGAAGAAGTTTACAGTATTCTTTAGTCGCAACACTCCAAGACATCATTATCAGCAAGATTCTTCAAATACATCACATGGCATTATTAGGAGAAAGGTATTTGGGTATCCCCTCATGCTATACAGAGCTAGAACAACAAATTGCAAAAAAACTCACTGATACAATGAATAATAAGTTCATCCGATGGCAAGGAAAATTCATTTCACTGGGTGGAAAATTGCCTCAGGTGCAATCGGTCTTAAGTTTCATTTCAATGTATCAAATGCAGTTTTTCAAGCTTCCTCCCAAGACTATGATAGACACATTTTAGTGTCTAAATTGTACCTTAATTTCTAGTGAGTTAGTATTCGATTTTGTGTCTATTACGTGTTTTTATGCTTTTGTAGGTACATTAGAAGAATAAAGATTTGTGGAAAAATTGGCTCAAAAAGTGTTAGAGGCACCCGGGAAAATGGATCAAGGCACCCACACTTTGGATTGGGGCACCCTTGGATCGGGCTGAGCTGGATCGGGTCAACCCAGCGAGCCAGCGAGTCAACCCAGCGAGCCAGCGAGTTAACCCAGGATCGGCCGATCCAACTCATCGGGAGTTCCTGTTTCAACGGGAAAAGGATTGGTTGCGATTTTTGGGTTGTTTTCGGCAATTGAAGATGACCCATTGCAATTAGAGTTGGAAGAAATCAAAATACAGTGAAAATCTCGTGAAATCAGCCCTGTAAACCCAATTCTGGCCGGAATCAGGACTCGGT
>JAJJMC010016440.1:8111785-8190352 GCA_023531435.1 Papaver californicum
ATCATCTCTAGTGTATTTTCCTGATTTTTATTAGTTTAGGTTAAGTTGAATATTTTCTAAAATCATTACCTTCACAAGTTCGAGAATCGAACCTTTATTTACCACTTCTAAAATTACATCAGACTACACAGGCCATGGACAACATTCGGATCAATTATTGGTGGAACAAAAACAACGAAAAAAAAGTATTATACATAAAAAACTTGACTTCTATGTGCAATCCTAAACGACTGGGAGGCATGGAATTTAATAATTTAGCCAAATATAATGATGATTATCTTGCGAAATTATCCTGGCAATTACTTCACCATTATCCCTTGCAGCGATACTGTGACTAATCGAGTGCAGCCTCATGGTACTACTACACATATAGTTGCTCTTCTCCTCCTAAAGGCTGGGTTCAAATTAATATTGATGCTTCTAACTTTGTGCTAACCTCACCGCTGGATTTGCTATGCTAATAAGATCTGTTGCAGGTGCCATTGGACGAGAAAAATGCTTCACAACAAGATCCATTCATGTAAGTTAAGCCGAGGCAGAAGGGGTATTAGAATTTTGTACATGGGCTCACGGTTTCTAGCATCCAGTTTGATCAAATTTGTATATATCCTTATCAGGGATGTATCTCCCTATAACAAATTTTAATAGCTTATCACAGGACACAACAACTTTGGAGTAACTTAATATCATAAGTTTGTGATATACTGTAGTAAATCCCCATTAATTGAATTTTAACTGCCAAGTGCCAACTATCATTTGACAATTTGACTCTCTCTAGTCTTAAAGAGTCAAATAAAGAAAATGAGCAAATTATGAAACGTATAACATCACCATCCTACTTTGAAAATGATCTGTTAAAAGTCAACAAATTTTAACCATTAAAATTATTATTGGAAGATAGTGAGGTTTGGTATTCATAATGCATTCATTTTTTGTAAGTATATCGATTTAGTTTGTAAGATGAATATATCCCCAAAATATTAATTTTAAATTTGTTGTTGTTTAGGTCTTATTCGAAAAATTATTTCCAAAGTGTCAGAATAAAAATGTGAGTGGATCCGCCCTAAATATCAGTTTACTTTATTTTGTGATATTTTCAACAGGTTCATGTACCACTCCATTAATAAAATTTATTTTATGAATTATCTAATATTAAGTGAGTTTCTTGTCAGGATTATTCCCTACCTAATACTAGTTCCGCTTTAATATTAGTTGTCAGGAATTCTAAAAAACCACGAAATAAACAGGATCTTGAAATGTTATGATGAATATTAAGTAAACCAAGCACATGCAACAATAATAAACGAGAAAGATAAATCAAACTCACAAGACACAAGATTTATAGTGAATTAACAATACATACAACGTGTATGTATTGTCTACGTCCACTTTGAGCCGCACCAACTCAAATCCACTATGACAAAACGATTACTACGTAGAACTCGTGTGAATCCCAGCAAATCCGACAAGTATTTGTTGGGATACTGAAAATTCAATGTCAAAATTAACATGAGGTCCCGGGGTTTTTCTGCAGGTGCAGTTTCCTCGTTAACAAAACTTCTGGTTCCTTGTGTTTTTCCTTTTTCGCATTATATTGTTTATCTTTATAATATAATTACACAAGTAGTACGTAAATCAATTTAGGTAGCTTAAGTCCTTATTAATTTTTATCAATAATGATACTTGTTCTTGTTGAATTCGTATCTTGAAAGATAAATAACAAGTTTCATACTTGGCAGAATTCAGATCCTCTTGATTTGAATATGACTAGATTGATCTTGGATATTGATTTTTGAGATTGTCCAATAACTCTTCTACACAATCAGGTTTACGGAATTTCAAGTCTAGACATATTGATTGTGGAAGAGATAGAGAAAAACTCTATATACATATTGTTCAAGGATGTTTAATTAGATTTACTTGCAATTGTATTATGTTTTCTCCATACAGATTGCCGAACAAAAAAGTTGGTGGTGTACTTGGTACCCTCTCATTTTCATAGGTGGCTCCCATCAAAGGCAAGTTAATCATCTCATGAGCATAAATAAATCTATTAAATCTTGTCATACCATAAGTAATATCATCAGGTTCAAAACCATTAGATCTTTCATGAGAAAATCTAATTTCATTAAAGTCACCACCAACCTCCCTAGGAAATTGCCACAACCCCCTAGCCTCCTCCAACTCTTTCCAAAAATATTTTCTATTGATAGGATTAGCTGGAGCATAGACACCGGTAAACATCCATTCAAAACTACTTCCATAAAAAGAACAATGAAGAGATATAAAATGAATTCCAATCAAAGTATCAATCACATTGATTTTACTGGAATCCCACATACATAAAGCCCACTTTTTGGATCAAAGTTGGTGCTGCAAATTTGAAGTCTGTTTACTCTCGTGGGAACGAGTTTTCATCAACATTAGACTACAAAGTTTCTTCACAAGAGTGATTCTCCAGAAAATTTGGACTTTGAGCTTCCCTCCTCCTATAAATTTATCCGGGAAGGAGGACCGTTTATCTGGATTTTATCGAAAAAACCTTGACACTTTCGAATGACGAATTATTTGGTGATTTTAATCGTTATGATACACTTCTACTTCTATTAACATGGTCAGGTTTCAGCCTATTTAAGGGTATCTACTGGTTATTGTGTTTGGCTTTGGTTCCTGTCTTTGGACCGATCCTCGGAATAAGCTTTGAATTATAATTAATACTTTCTCAAAAAAGAATAAAAATAAATAAAATGTAGTACTCAATAAATAAGAATAGGAGAATAAATATACACCGGATTTAAAGGTTGCACAATGTTGTACTTGTACAACCATGAATGCCATATGCAGTATTTAAGATGAATTTACATCATGGCATCATCCATGACCTGAACAAAGAGTATTATCAAACCGTTTGATAATAAGTTGCCTCTTTCAATGCCTACAAATGGAGGTGTAAATTGGGCTACAACCCAGCCCGGTACGTGAGTTAGTCCAGCACGGTATAACATGACATTTTCATGTGTTGTGCTGGTCCAGGCTAATCGGTACAGTGATATAGTATAGCATGTGGCATGAATAAGCACGTGTCATACAACACATCATGTTAAAAAATCATGTTATAATATGTATAAAACACTACACAATACGATATAATACATCACATTTTGTGTATATTTGACAAAAGAGTGTTTATTCTAATCAATTTTTAATATTTTATCTTCGTTATATTGAGTTATTTTTATAACAATACATATAATATCCAAACATCTGAAAAATATCAATTTTAAAAAATATAAAATAAATATATTAAGTATAACACAACACGACATGTCCTCAAACACAGAACGACAAGACATGTCTTAATCTCTGACACGGTATAACACGGCACATAGCACGCTGGACTCACCTCTTAACGAGCTGTGCCGGTCCATTTTACATCAATACCTACAAATACCGTTGACCTATCGGCAACCGTCAAGGAACGAAGGCTGACAAGGCACAAAACCGTATGGTCTGATCCAAGTGTATGTTTGAGCACTACCAGTCAAACTCACACAATTATTATTTAAGGGTTCAGTCGTGGTGACAAAAGTGATCACAAACCCCATAACCTAAACTCACATGCCATCTCCTTTTAACTCTCTCTTACATAAAACACATTGATGATCAGAATTTGCATAAAAGAAAAAGAAAACCAAAAGAATAATAAATCAACCAAATACCCCGACTCATGAAACCAACTTTTAAAAAAAGAAAAGAAGAAGAGAATGAAGACTTGAAATAAAAAAGAACATGCCTCTGGCTCTGCATACATAATTCCTTCACTCTTTTTTCTTGTAATTTAGAGCCCTTTTCTTTTCCATAGTAGTTTTCATTAGCCTAAAACATGGGTATCATGTCACCTATATAACATGTTTTTCCTATTCTCCTACCTTGGACGATTGATATTCTTGCTGCAAGCTGGATTTCGAAGACAATCAGGTCTATATATTTTTAACTCTGGAAATGTACGTATACAAAATCTAGCTAAGTAGCCTTTGTGTATCTTAAAGATCAATTGGAAGGGAGGACAATAAGCACACAAATTTCTTTAAGATAAATTTCAATAAAAGTACAATAAAACGGGGGAGCCAAACATTGTTAATCTCCACTCCTCTTTCTTATGTATGATCTACTAGTAAGTTAAATGAAAAAAAAAAACAAAAAAAGCATTAGGAGGGGTACGTGTCCTAGAGCCAAAGGGCACCAGCATCCTTGAGCAGAGGAACAAGAGACCCATTAATATGAGAAGCCATAACTCTATCCATAGCACCAATCAATTTCCCGCCAATAAACACAACAGGCACAGCTGAACTGGAAGAACAACCACCAGCACTCAACAGTCCCATCAATGCAATCTCAATCTGTTTCCCACTTATGGAGTCTCCGTCGAGTTCGTAAACTGTTGGATTCACACCCATTCCACATAAAAGCCTCTTAATGGCATGACACATACAGCAATTACTCATACTAAATATTACTACTGCATTTTCTGATGCGACTCTTTCGATTACCTCGAATGCAGACGGTGCTGTCGTCGTCATGTAATTCGACGACTCCCATGTCTCGGCCGCCCTTTGCTGTTGGTAATGCATTTACAACACGATATCTATCTAAAATACAACAAGGTATAAATAAGAATTCAGATAATAATAGAGAAATTTGAAGTCGATGGATTGAACAAGCAAAGTATAGGAGGAGATTTATGAGATGCAGTGAGTTTGGGATAACATTTGGTGAGGTGGTGGGTATTTATAGAGAGATGTAAAGATTAAAGAAGCATAGGAAAAGAAAGTGAAGTGAGAGTGGTTTTGAGAGAACACATAATAAGACAGGCTCTTTTACAGACTTGTGTTGTCTGGTAATTAAAGTGAAAAAAAAGAAACAAAGTATAATGAATTCAGGTATGGACAATTGGTAGTTTACTACATACGGAGTACTACATAGTACTTTATATACATATATACACTGTTTTCATAGCTTGATGAATTTTGACCTGAACTATACTGGTTCCGCATGCGCATGTTGATTTTCTCTGGCCATTGTGTCTCCTTTCCCACCTAATGTCTGCGTAACATAGTTGAAAATGGGCCGAGATCTTACCGTTTGGATGGTAAAACTTCCGCACCTAACATGTTTAAGATTTCGCTCAAAACTGTCTGGATTTTTATTTACATCTTATGCTGTTTGACAAAGTCGGTAAGAATAAAACGCTTTCATCACTTTGTCTTCTTATTGATTAATTAGGTATATTAGTGTTGATTAGTTGTTTGTTTTTGATGTTTGTGCGCCCACCGGCCAATTAGAATAAACCCTCGGGCATCGAGATATGTAATTAGCATGGTCTCATTTATAATATACTCCATTAATGCTGTCTAGGAACTCTAAATACAGCTTCCCTTCCGATTGGGAAAAAGCTGCACATCTATGCATTTGAATAATTTTAAGCAGCAAGCTAGGCTACAGAAACTAAGGAAAGACGGTGTTGTTGTCGTCGTCGTCGTCATCAAGGACGCAATCCATGGTCTTGTTCTTTGAACGTGGTCATGACACAATGGTAATTTTGTACTGTGGATATATACATATGCAAAAGAGCAGCTAAGTCACTGTATTTACATTTTACACTAATTTATAAAAATTAGATAGAAATTAAGATATCTGAACTAATTTAGTGTTTACAAAAAGGCATTCATAGAGTTGATAAATCATGAACTCATATCTGGATACCAACATTTAGCGACTTTGCGGCTCTATTAGCAAAATAACTGAAATAAAACCAGACTATTACAAACCATAATTGATAAAAGGATACCAATATTTTAAGGGAATACCAATCCAGTGGTCAATCCAGTGGTTAAGATGGTTTTTTTTCTTAATGAATTGGTATCACCCGGTTAGATTGATACAAACGGATAAAACTTTGAGTTTGATTTTAAATTATGGAAGCACATGTTGTCAAAACCGTAGAAAGACTCTCAATTGCGGTTTCTGTTTTTACTACTTAATTAGTTTAAACTTGTCTGGTCGGGTGCTTAATTAATCAACTTAGCATGCCTTAGTTAGAAGTATAATAACCTCTTAAACACACTGCTTAATTTTCTTTCACAATCCCGACAACATGGGAAGGCCATCTTTGACCGAATTCAAGAAAAGTCAAAATTATTGCTAAGCATGATGAGGCTCACCACTTTTTTGCCAATACAAAATCCCATACACAAGGTTCCAATACCTCTGGTCTCTCTGGTACATCTAACTAGTGATGCACATGCATGTACATAAATTATGTATAGATACACACGTCAGCCAGGATCATGCTGTACTAGTTAGGATTAGGACAGTTTTGGTGCTTTCGGGCAGTTTTAGCTTTAACACATCATCATCTACATTCGATGCTTCCGTCATGAGTCATGGAGACATCCCACATGTGAAGAATTATAAGATAATACCTAAAATGGCCTAAATGACAACAAATGGAAAAGGTTGTTGAGTGGATAGGGTTAGGCACGCAGGATATATACACTCCGTTCGTTTTAAAATATATATTCGTTTTGACTAAGTTAAAATGTTAAGGAGACCGAAAAAATATCTAAAATTATTTCTACTAAATATTTTATTATTGTTAAAATTAAAAATATCATTTTAATTTTAAAAGGAATGAAATATAAGTAATAAAGATATTAGTATAATTGTTTTTTAATTACAAAAATTATTTAAAATTTAAATTGGATCTCATTAAAAATAAGTTTACATGTATAAAGATTAAGAGTATATTTGAGAATTTATCGAAATAATACGACTATAAACAGAAGCTAGACATAATTTTGAAACTGATGAAACTGGAATAGAGGACAAATATTTTGAAACAGAGGGAGTACAACTTTTATGCAGCAACGACAATGGGTGGTAAATGGGAAATTGCCACCGGTCGCAGTGAAACATCTAAAGGGCAAATTGGATGGGTAATCCCGTCTCAAAATAAACCGATGGGTTTAATTTGTGTTGATCATCTAAGCTTAAGCCGATAACAACAAGTTCATCTAATAGTTCTAATTCTATCATCTATAAATTTAATTCTATCTCATTTCATACTCATATTTTCTATATCCATAATTTCTAACAAATCTTATTTAATCTAAATATATTTCGATTAATTATTCATTAAAACTTTATATATAAGCCTAAATCGTGTGTGTGTGTGTGTGTGGGGGGGGGGGGATGATACATTCATCACACACACAAAATGCTTCAACACAATTTTTCTTTTAAGGAATATATTGAAAAGACTAACTTACGACCTTAGTAGCATCAATTACAAAAACATTAGAACTACCTAATGTAGGCGAAGGGGAATTTTCAATTCGGATATTAAATTTATCAACTAGGAAACTTTTCTTGATGCAACAGAGGGGGATTACATATAAAATTCGTGGCTTGTTTAACAAAAATGTCATCTGAACTATTTCCAGTTCTAGAAATTAAAAGAAATTCCCAAATATTAGACAATAACTCGTTGTTCTTTTGGATGCCTCTAAAATGGCCTTGTTCTACCAAGATAAAGATGGACTCCTTCCATTTAGATACTCTGTCAAGTTTCTAAAATCCCCTTCAATACATAAATTATTCAATTATCTTTCTTTGGACCATGAAGCAGCATGAAGGAAGGTTAATGCTTCTTCCTCTTCTGGTATTGTTGAGGTTGTTGGTCCTACTATGTTGTTGTCAAAAGAACCTGTATCATTTCTCATAATTAAAAAAAATCCTGCTGGTTTATCGTTAGAATTCGAAGGAGCATCAGTATTAATTTTAAGATTCCCTGGATCCGGTTGTTTCGAATTATCGTTTGGTTTATTTTGTTTAACTTCAAGGATACTACTAATTGGGTTTTGTCCAAAAGTTGATATGACGTTTAATTACTAGTGATATCTTAAGTGATGAATTTTGCTTCTTCTAAAAAACTATGCATCTCACTTTCTAGATGAACGACATCTTAGTTAAAATAGTTTATAAACTGATTGAACTATGTGGTTCATGCAGCCATAATTTGCAGATGTCTAACAGGCTCATATCATGACTAAAACTAAACTATCACAGGAGCATGAGGAAGTAACCCTTCTGATTTAACATAATGGCAGTGAAAAAAAAGATGTTCAATAGTTTTATTCACAACCAAAAGGGCATGAAGGAGAAATGTCTTTAACAATACCAAAAAGTCTTAGTAGTTAGGGCCTTCTGTAAGCATTTACAAAAGAATAGTTTTATTCTTTGAGAGATTTTCATATTCCATAGATCTTTCTAGAATGCATCATATAGATTTAATTGCATATGTTAAGGTTCACATGAATTCAGCTTATCGTACATAGACTTGACTGTAAATTCTCCAGAAGTAGTTAGGATCCATATAATTATTTTTTTTAAGTTATTCTCATTTGCAGTAAAAATATTTATGTTATTTATGGCTTCGCAATGCATGCATGGAACAAGAAGTTAACGAGGCTGAGATTCCACTTTTTGGTGATTGGATCTAAAAATTCAGCCACAACTGTTAGATTATTGCTTAAGGAATTACGATCCTCAGATAAATTGGCATTCAGATTAGGAATCCAGTTTTCAAACCAAATGTTGATGGATTGCCCATCCCCTACTTCCCAGACACTATTTTGGTCTACTAGTTTTAAGCCTTTACTTATACATTTCCAAATCCAAGAACTAGTAGAAGATGTTTTAACTCTTCGGTATGATTTTTCTTTCAAAAAAAATAGTTTGATTATAGAAGTGAAGCGCATAGAGATTTAGAATTATCCATGAGCTCCATACTAACTTTGCTAGCATAGCCAGATTAGCTTTATGAGCATTCATGAATCCTATACCTCCTTTAGACATTGGTTTGCACAAACTCTTCCAAGCTTTAAAAGAGTGTTGGAGTCTTATCCCCACCATAATTCCCTTTTTTTGCCCTATTGATAATTGTCTAATTTTTTCCCGATCGTCCAAGCTTAAGCTGATAAAGTCTAGTTCATATGAAGAATCTAATTCCATATAAATTCAATTATTTCCCTTTTCAAACTTACACCTTCTACATCCATAATCTCAAACGTTTTCGATTAATTATTCATTAAGGCTTTCTCTGTGAGCCAAAATCAGAAGAAAAAAAAAAGTTCTAAAAAAATAATAAATTTATCAAACACAAAATGGTCCAACATAATTTTTTTTTGAAAATTAAGAATACATTGAGAAGACTAACTTACAACGTTAGTATCATCGATTAAAAAAGCAGTAGAGACCCGCTAAGGAGAATTTACAATTAATCCAGACATTATATTTGTCTAACAAGAGACTTTTCCTTATGCAAAAGAGGGGAGATAGATCCCAATTACGATTACATGTAAAATTATTGGCTTGTTTAGCTAGAATGTCAGTTGGACTGTTTTCCAGTTCTATAAATAAAAATAAATGGTGAAACTTTCAAGTATGAACTCTGGCAATATTGTTAATTGTTTTGTAACATAAAATAATCATTACAAAAGGAAGAAGAAGTCAAAAGCCACCCAACCACATGCAGTGTGGGAGGTGTTGCTCACCCTTCTAATCTACTATTTTTCATTCTCACCTTTTTTCTTGGGTGAGTATAATATAAGAATAAAGGGTGGAGATTGGATACATTCATGAATCTATGAATTTATATGTTTAATTAAGTGATATGGTGAGTTCCTAGTATCGCTTGATAATATTTTATAGAGAAATATTTCTTTTGTCTCAGTATATGCTATTACATGGGAATATAATAATGTCTATCTCTTTTTGTTGAGCCCTTTTGCTCCATAGAGATTAGTCCATGATCAAAATATTATGTGATCTTTTGTTCTTTGATTCCTTGACTTTCAGATCCCAATGCGGTTGTCAAGATTATCTTTACCTAAGAAAAAAGATAAAAATAGTCAATAATAAACAATCCGACTGAAGGTGCTACCACATCGCTAATGGTGAGTCCAAAATGGATGTGGGTATCAATACTTTTTATGCTATATGTATAATTATCCCTTTCCATGGATATCCTAAGGAAAGTCGAGAACATGATCCATGAGAACAACTACATATCTAGCAATTTTATTCTCAAAAGATGAACCCGTCATATCATAATGTTGGTATTTAAACTTAGTATCTCAGTCTATGAATAAAATGGTTTAGAAAAATTATTTTCTCATAAAATTATTTCAAATATTATGGAAAACATCAGTCACCTTAGACTACATTCACACCTATATTTGAAAAATATTCATTTAATGTAATTCATTCTAAGTGCAATTAATGAATTTTTCTTGTATATACCAGAAATCAAGTTTGTCTATTTTTGGTCTTTAAGTTTCGGTACCTTCTCTGATAAGTTACTGTTAAATAAGGAAGTTTATAAAGGAGTGCAAAAAAATCTTTCATATCAAACTGTTTACAAATGATTAAAGCAGCTTAGATCAAGGCATACCTAGATGAAAAGTAACTACGAATTATCTTTTCTTTGTTAAATCTCTTTATGAAAACCTCAACAACATTAGAAGAAAAATAAAGACCAAAGAAAACTTATGGTATAACTTATAGGGATCTAATCTGCCACAAAAGTGAAATTGTTCTTATGAAAATAAATAAATAGAACATTGTCAGTTAAAAAGATCATGGGTAGTTATGAACAAACAATATATACAAACTGTTTTTTTTTTAAATCATAATATGGAATCTATGCAATATCTTTTTCTGGAATGCTGGTTTGCAAAATCAGTTTGGACTCTACATCCTTTTTCTGGAGGCATAATAAGAAAGGAATCACAAGATTTACAAAAGAGGATACAATTACTAGCGGGGGTGATACCATTTGATCGATCCGACGGTCAGGATCGCTTAGGATCTGTTTGTCCTATATGGAATGGTATCACCCCCGCTAATATTGGTATCCCCTTATATAAATCATAGGAATCCCACATATCCTTCCTCAATCTTTACAACATGTGAATATCAGATAAAGAATCTGTCTTGGACATCTTTGCTACAAAATGCTGGTTTGTTTGGAAAGAAAGATGTAACAAAATCTTTCAAAACAAATCTAATTTTTGTAACATCTATCCTTTTCCAAAGAAACCTAAATTTCTAGTGTAAGGAATCCAGGAATGGAAACTCAATGGAATCTAGGCCAATTCTGATCTCTAAACCAATATATTATTGGAATAATCAAGATTTAAATTGTTTAAAATTAAATTTTGATACATCTTGGGTTTCAATCTCTTTAAATTCTGGTTTTGGTCTAATTCTAAGAAACAATGTAGGAGATATCAAATAAGCTAAGTCTAGAGTTTGCAAAGCTCCATGTCCAGAAAAGGAAGAAGCTATAGCCCTGCTTCAAGGGACTAATTGAGCTAAGGAGTTAAAGATTGAGAACTTTTAGATAGAAGGAGATTGTCAGAGAATAATCAACTACACCAAAGGAAAAAAATCTTTAATGTCCTGGAAAAATCAGAGTACAGTCAAAGAAACAATGAAGATTTTAAAGGATTGCCATAACTTTTTGGGTTTCAGCTTTATAAACAGAATGGGGAATCATCCTGTAGATGTCCTTGCTCAAGATACCATAAAATCAGGCCTGCACAATTCTTAGACGACACAAACTTTTTTGGATTCTATTTTAGAAAAAGATAGGAGATTAAATTAGGTAAAAATAATGTATACTCAACAGAATGTAAGTTTACTCTGCTACATGTTACAATTACTATGGAGAATGCTCCGCAGTTATAGGGAGGCAACAATTTCAGTTTCTTTTTAGGTCTTTTCCAGCTTAATTTTCTATCTTTTGGTTTGGGTGATGTTTTTCTTTCTTTCTTCCCCTGTTTCTTTATGTCCTTTTGTTTTTTGGTGGGTTAATATAAGATCCTTTTTCATAATAAAATAAAATAAAATCAAGCCAATGCGTACATTCCGGACAATTTAGTTTGGGTGATGTTTTTCTTTCTTCCCCCGTTTATTTATGTCCTTTTGTTTTTTGGTAGGTTAATATAATAACCCGTTTGGTTCGGGTAATTGGATTCCTAGGAATTGGATTCCAAAGGAATTAACCCAATTACCCCCAACCAAACAGCCCAAAAAAACTCGGAATCGGATTCCATGGGAATCCAATTCTCTCATATTCCTTTTTTTCCTTTCCATCAGTCCATTAGTGGAATACAATCAAATTCCACAGGAAAACACGGGAATCCATGAAAAATGACTATTATATCCCTTTCAATTAAAACGTAAAATGATAGTTCTTGAGAGAAAAAAAAAATACCAGAGAAGAGAGATGGGGATCGGCCATGGATTATACCTTACTTCTCTAAACCATAATCTTCTATCATACATTTTCAGAGAAGAAATCACCTACAATCTTCGAATCATCGACGGAGAAAAACTATCAGATTCAATTTCAGCGAGAATCGGCAGCGAGAAAAACAATGAAAAGTTAAGTTTTAATTCTTTTTATCCTTCTAATTCTATAAGTAATCCTCATATGATCTGAAGCTTTAATTTGAGATAAAGTAAGGAAATTTTTGTTTGACAAAGATTTCTTGGAATCATTTCTGAAAATTTAACCTAACTTTCAATTTTGTGATTTTGACCGAAAAACTAATGTTAGTTTCGAAATCAGGGCACCTTAATCTTTGTTACCCATCAATTTGATTTGAATTTCCTTTATTTTGGTTTTTGACCTAGTTTGATCTCGTCTCTATTGTTTTCTGTACTTGATTGATTGAACTCAAACGTTTTGAGAGTGGTGCCTTTAGCAAGCAGTAACTTGCATGAGATTTAAAACCGCTGTCACCACTGGAAAATCTTGTCTCGTTGAATATTTCCTTCAATAATTTCACTGGTTATCTCCCAGACAGCAAGTTGTTCCATCAATTATCTGAAACAGAACTAGGTGGAAATCAAGGTCTTTGTTCTTGGGGGCATAAGTCATGTTTCATAAGCAATGTTGCTGGGGTGGATTCAGCGAGAAAAGCTGCTATTCGGTCTCGAAGATTGAAGTTAGCTATTGCCGTACTGATCACATTAACAGTGGAAATGGTAGTTTTAGGAACCATGACAGTGATTCGAGCGCAATGGATAACGGTGAAGTGATTGCAGTGAAGAAATTATGGCCAGCAACAGTGGATACACCTAATAACAACGACAATGACGCCTGTGGTGGTGTTGAAGGAGGTGTTAGATATTCTTTCTCGGCTGAGGTAAAAACTCTTGGTTCTATAAGGCATAAAAACATTGTTAGAATTTCTGGTTTGCTGTTGGAATCGAAGCATAAGGCTACTCATGTATGATTACATGCGGAATGGGAGCTTGGGTAGTTTACTTCATGAGAGGAGTGGAAGCTTCTTGGAGTGGGATTCGAGGTATCAGATTGTGCTTGGTGCAGCACAAGTCTTGGCTTACCTACACCATGATTATGTTCCTCCCATTGTTTATAGAGACATCAAGGCCAATAACATCCTTATTGGTCTTGAGTTTGAGCCCTATATTGCTGATTTCAGACTTGCCAAACTTGTCGATGATGGTGATTATGCTCGTTCTTCAAATACCGTTGCTGGTTCCTATGGATACATTGCTCCAGGTTTTTTCTTGTCTAATTTTGTCAGCAGTTTCACTTTTCTATGCACTTGTGTTTGTACTCATCAAATTTCAGAATACTCATGAGTTGATAAAAAAGACTAAACTCATCGTTAATGACTACAGAATATGGGTACATGAGGAAGATAACCGAGAAGAGTGATGTATATAGTTATGGTGTTGTTGTAATGGAAGTGTTAACTGGAAAACAACCTATTGATCCGACAATACCTGATGGTCTTCACCTGGTGGATTGGGTGAGACAGAGGAGAGGGGGAATTGAGGTCATTGATCATAGATTACGTGCAATACCAGAATCCGAGGTAGAAGAGATGATGCAGGCACTTGGTATAGCACTTGACTTGTTCCATATGCTTGGTAAGTTCCTTGGTTAAGTTCGTTTAGATACGCGCACGCTATTAGTCGGTGTCAATGAATGTATAATTGGCTGTCAACAATGATCTTTCAAACGAAAGAGAATCATTTTCTTACCTTTTTTTTTGACATTCATGTGATTTTAAGAGAATCAATTTTCGTACTTGTATCAGGACCCAATATTCAGCGTGGTATCTCTCACTTGCGGTCATATCTTCTGTCACATGTGTGCTTGTTCTGCTTCGTCAGTTGCAATCGCCGACGAACTAATTCTTCTTCGTCGACAAGCGTGTTGCATGAACTGCGACGAGGTTCTATCTCTGAAACTAGTAGTGTGAGCACCTGATTTGTATTAATCATAATTTTGTTTGGTTTTAAACAACAAATGTGATGTTTTCATTTGTGCCAACGAGCAAACTATGTGAAGAACAAGATTCTTAAGTGATGCAGTTAGTTAAGCTTTTATGGTTCTATGCATTTTGAATTTTGCAACTTTTTAAATAGGATTTTTAATTTTGTATTTTAAATATTTAATTTTCCATTTTGATAAAGGATTTTCGGTTAGTAATCCTTTATCATCATAAAATTTTAATTTTGTATTTTAAACAATAACAAACAATATTTTGGTTTAGAAATTTGAAATTTGAAATTTTTAAATTAGCATGTTTTTATGTATCATAATTTCCTCAAAGAGGAAGAAGGGTATTAAAGTGATTTGTGACATATCAATTACCATGTAATTGAATTATGTCAACCAAAATTTGAATTTTAAAACATTTTAGTGTAGGTAATAGAATTTCAAAGAGTAAGGGTATTTAAGAGATATTAGATATTTGGATTATCATGTAATTCAATTCCCCCCAACCAAACACTATATTTTTGATTAAGGAATCCATTTCTTAGAATCCAATTCTAGGAATTGGATTACCCGATAATCCAATTCCTAGGAATCCAATTACCCGAACCGAACGGGCCATTAAGATCCTTGTTCACAAAAAAAAAAAAAAAAAAAAAAAAAACAAGAAACCAATGCGTGCGGGGAAAAAAATAAACGTGCCATTGTGCCAGCTGAGCTCACTGAGTTGATGATTGGTGTATCAACATATTTTTGATTTATTTTTGCTAAATCAAAAGATATATTAATAGCAAGCGATAATTGAAAAACTAGTGACGACGAAAGGGAAAGAGTTATTTGAAATCTGTAGTAACTTAGGCCTTGGCCTTCAATACAATGAATGAAATCAGATTTTCTTGTGAATCTCTCGGCATACCCTTCAGGGAGGTTGGAGCCTCTCTTGGCCATAGCATCAGTAGAAAAGTTAACTTCTCTGTAAGTGTGTTCATAGCAAATGTTTTCAGCTTTAACAGATATTCTTCTATCTTGATGCAACCACCTAAATTTTTTTGGCACTTCTAATGCTTGGACAGTACTCGCAGAAATTGTTTATTCTATCAAAATCCCACCTAACTGCTCATTCCAACCACTTGTTACTGCAAGAATTTGTGCCATGTAATTTCTCTTGATGACTAAGCCAATTACCTGAGCTCCGTTGTAACTGCAGTTTGCTCTCTAGCCACATTACTAGCACCAGCGAAGCTGGGTTTCCTCTTACATCCCCATCACTTTACAACAAAAGTTGGCCTTCATCAGGTGGCTTCTAGTTATACTCAATAGGTATCACATGTTTGACTCTTCTCGTTGCAACATCATAGTTTCACAAGAATTATGCATTCCCATAGATTAACAAGTGGAGTTTCATCTTGTAGTGTCAGAAAGATATTTTCATTGACAAACTTCTCCGATTTCCACTATGCAGCTCGCTCGCCCAAATTTGCAACCAGGCACAAACCTTTGCACATTCTAATTCTTCCACTGACAGCTTTATAGGACTTAAACAAATCAAGCAGAGGTTTAATCTTAAAGATTTTAGCGATCCAGTCCCCCTACATTGCCTTGCAAAGCAACAACAGGACAAAAGGGCAGTGATTCATGTATGGAACATAATATTGCAACCACCAAAAAATCCTTGAACCCCACTACTGCGAAACCTTAGCATTTCTCTACAAATTTACGCCATCACTAATCTCTTGAAAACAAGAACTCTAAAGAAAATGTGTGGAGAAGAGAACCCAAAACCCTTGTTGGAAAACCATTATTATCAAGATAAGAGAATGAACTCGAATTTTCAGTCCGACAGTCCCAACAATTTCTGCAAATGTCTAACAACATATATGAACCAAAAACTATTGGTTAGCTTCACAATTTTATGATAAGCAGGTGCCAAAAGATAATCTGATACTTAAATATACAGCTTTTGTACTAAAACCTTCACATGTATTTCTAATCACATACCCTGCCCCTCGTGGCTTTACTAAAAGTGCAGGGCAACAAACCAAATTCACTTCAACTTGAAAGCTCGCAAAAAGGTTTCTTCCTCCCGCTATCCGGGTTATCACCCCCAAAATAAGGCACGTCTACTGCTGAGAGATGGCTGATGATGCAGGCACTGATGACTGATTGTAAAATCCACCTTCTGATCCTGGAAATTCTTGACAGAACTTTGAAGATTGCGCAGAAGGCATTCCTGCACCTGCATAACCAATCATAAGTGACTGTGCATGTGTTGTTGTGGAATTGACAATTCATAACTATGTGGTGCACTTGTCATAGATGCGGCACTACTCTGCATGAACTGGCTTTGTGGCAATGGGGTAGGAGGCAACACTAAGGGCAATGACGACGATGAAAGAGTTTGATCTGGTGAGGGTGGTTTTTGTTGTTGCTGCTTCTGTTGTTGCATTGATTGCTCAGAAGTGACTGCAGCATCATGTTGCAATGATTCAGGTTGTGGAAAAGAGGGTAAGGGATCCGATGCTGGTTCCTGAGACTGTTTATCAGAAAGTATTGCATTTTCGAGTGTGATCCTCTTTGCTGAAGAAAACTCAATAGTCGGAGAAGGATGATTTTGTTGGCTCACAATGCCTTCGTCAGACGCTAGAGAGTTACGGACAAATGAGAGCATCTCAACAGAGGATGTAGAAGCTGCGAGTTCTGTAGCCACAATGGCAGATGAGGACTTGAAGTATCCTCTTCCATGTTGGAAGAAATGCTGGTGACGACAGGATCTAGTCTCCCTTTCCCATCCCCACAAGCCACTGGAGTTTCTAGAGTGACACTTGAAGGTATGCCAGCGACAGTGCTTGTTTCCTTCAACCTTTGCTCAGTTTGCAAATTCCCGCTATTGCAATTTATTGACTGTTCGCAAATGTTTTCAACCTGTTCTGATCGAATCTGAGCAGCCTGAGAGTGGAACGTCTCACAAATATTAGTGAATAATGTAACTTGAAGCTTGAGAAAGACTAGTTATTGCTGACAAGTCGCATCACCTACTTTAATATTTAGTTCCGAATAAGGAGCCGAAATATCCATCGGGACACAACCAACCAAATAAAAAGAATTACAATTTATACTACCAAACCAGGTTGTAATTGTGTGAAATTTTACCCGTAACTCGACACGGACTTGCTGTAACTTTAATTCCTGAAAACCAAATTTGCCATTAATTCATCAATAAAACCAGACAATCTAGAATTCAGATATTGGGAAATCTAACCAACCTGCTCTTCAAGAGCCTCCCTTAAGCGTGAAACAAGATTTGTTCTTGATGATTCGGCTGCTGTCAACTGTTCAATGCTTTCTCTCAGTAAACCATGCTGCTCCTGAAGCTCAGCTAGTACAGAGTCATTGAATTTCCCTATCCATCAAAGAGAAACCTCTGAGCTCTAGGAAAGGGAAATATATGTTGATATAACTTTCTGTTGTTTCCTTACAGTCAACTTAGATTTACCATCTTAGGCGATACCTGAGCTATAATCACTGCCAATTTCCTTATCTGCTCTATCAACAAAAGAAACAGCTTTCCTGCATTTGCTCAATAAAGCTTCTTCATCGACTAGGCCATCATATACAATTTCATAACTCAAAATAATTTTCTCCACCATACTTCTATAAGACTGCTTCTGCTCAACGGAAAAAAAAAACAACAGCGAAAAAATCAAAAAATGAAGTACTGAAAACATCTTTACACCTCAAACGAAAGCGACAAATCCTTAACATCAGCACACCCATGTACTCGAACCACTCACCAGTTTTTCTCTTAAAGTTCCTCCATCTCTATCGCTCTTCTCCAAGTTCCGGCCCAGAAGCTCTTCTTTTAATACTTTCCCCTGGATATAAAAAACTTTTCTCTCTTCCCATATACCAATCTACATGTGCAGAACAGCAAAACATGATGAACAAAACATAGCACGGAGAAAAATTAAATAAAATTTAATTTACCAACACAGGAGCGTAGGGCATTTTTCCTATTATCCAACAAGGAACTGTATTGCACAACAACTAGATGTGCACACGTACCAGACGTTCAGCAGCTTTCTTTTCCACCTCTTCTCCATTCTCAACTACATCACGGAGATCACCTGGAAGAACTTCCCAAAATTCAACAACAAATTCCGGACCCTTTTCCCGACTTCTCTGCAGTACATCATTTGCAAGATAGAGAAAAGCCAATCTCTGGTCCTTAGGGGAACAATGGAACTGTCTAGCCCATGTTTCGACAACTTGCTTAGCCTTATTTCTGTGAGACATACACCAGTGTGATAGAGCTACATTCAGTAGTAAATCAACCAAAGAACATCGACACATAATATTTTGATTTAGTTAGTTATGGCCAGGTATCCAATGTTGTGTAGGAAAACGACGTAAACCGAAAGTTCAAATACTCCCCTTGATCCCAAGAAATTACCTCCACCAAACAAGAGTTACTCAGAATAATGTAGCACAACAACTGAAAGGCCTCACAAATACATGAAGGATGCAATGAATGCATTTCTTTGAACAATTGAGGTTGGCTAGTTTTTCTACCAACTTCTGTTCATCGAATGTAGAACCATCCATGGTTCCAAAACTATAATACACCAGAGATGAACACACACACAAAAACTAATCAGTTCACTAAATCAATTAATTCTTCCACTTTTGTAAAATGTAATTTAAACCCATGATTCAATGTCTACTAAAAAACTGCAACCCTAAAACAAGAATTATGTCTACAAAAAGTACACAGAACAAAAAAAAACTTTGAATTTTTTTTTTATGACATTCTTGAAAAGAGACTGTCACAAACAAGAATTATATCCAACTTCTGTCGCCTAAGTTAAAGACCAAGCAAAATCTAGTCCGTATAAGTTAAAGGACTTTTACAAAATACGCAAAAGATTGTGCACAGGACCAGCCCTGAATATCATGATGCCCGAAACAAACTCTGAAAATGTTGCCCCATACAATATAAATTCTAGCCACTGATCAAGTCAACATACGTTGACAAAAGGCAAGAAAAGTCTCGTCTGATTAAGTCAGATGAAAAGGAAAATTTCCTTCCCCATGATTATAAAGAAACTAGATAGAGATAAATTAGATGAAATCACTGATGTATGTAATCCCATTTAGATTTATTAATAGGTGTTTTATGATTATAGTCGTAGCATGATTATCATGTAGTTATACACATTGTTTGTGGGCAATTAGTAGAATCGGTTTAGTGAGGCCACATATTAAACTTAGTCGCATGTTCTATCAAATATGTTGCCCCTTCAGTTATTACAAATTACATAAAGTTTCACGAGAAAACATGGTTTTGCCCAGAATTTTCACAATTTTTTTTTTTGATGCCCTTTTAGATATGATGCCCAAAGTTGACCTTCGTCAATTTTGGTCTAAGGCAGACCCTGATTGTGCATAACTAATGCCATTTCATACGTAAATATACATTCTCGAGTAAACAACATGACATATTACGTCAATTATACTCCATCGGTAAATCTACATAGCATAGTGATGCTTACTCTACATAGATAATAAGATGACTACCACAAATATTTTGGTGGTAGATTAGAGTGTGAGATGACACCTATATATTAAAAAGTGAAAATTAAATAAATACCCTTATTTTTTATGGGCCTTCACAAATACCCTCATCCATTATATTTATACCCCACGTTTTAGAAAAATAACCAAAATAAATTTATGTTCCTAAATTACCTTTTCATATAAACGGAAATTTTAAAAATTCATGTTATTGATTTTATCTGTTTTATCAATTGGAGAGAGAGGAAGTTGCGATCGGAACTGCATATATTTCAGGCGATTTATTCTGGTGAGTTCTTCATCAATTTTTACATACGGATTGTGAGAAGCATAACAACATTGTTTTCTCCTTCATCTTCATGATTTCTAGATTTACAGTGATTCATCTAGACTTGTGATCTAATTTTGTAATTTCTAGTTGAAGATTCAACTAGATTTCTTTGAAAAAGGTACCATTCCATTACTATCATCAACTACTGGTGTTTTATCTAAACGATTTCTTTGTTTTTTTCTATTAGATTTCTTTGTTTTTTTTCTATTAGGTATGATGAAGATTTATTTTGTTTTATTCAGATTTTGCATTGTCGACTTGATTCTACTAGATTCTTTGTGTATTTCTATAGAATTTATCTCGAGATTGTTTATTCATATCCGAAAAAGGTACTATTCAGTTCCATTTCAGTTTATTTTATTTTATTTTTTGATTTTTGGTGTGTGTTTCTGCATGTATCTGAATGTGTTTGAATAGGTCAGTTCATGAATCATTTTTTGATTATTTTTTGTTTCTATAGAATCAGTATTATGAATATATATCAATTGATGTTTTGTTCTTTGATTTAGTTAGTTTTTTGATATTACAGGATCTACAGTTGTTTTTTGATATTTGGCATTGATATTTAGGTAGATAATGTTTGTAGTTTAGCTTGCATCATGTTACTTTTAGTTGATGTATAATTTTGTTGGTTAGTTTTGTTATGATGTTTTGATTTTGTCTTTGAATCAGCCTTACATCTTTGTATGATTAGTGATGAATGTAGACATGTGTAGGAGAATACAAAGTAATCTTATTTTTTTTCAGATTCCACAATGAATATATCTCTCATGAGGGGACGCAGCCTCCGAATGAAGTGTGACACTAGTTTCTTTGTATGGCTTATCATTTAGTTTTGGTTGTTACTATTTGATTTTGTAGTTATGCAGTTCAATTGTTCTTCTTTAGACCACAATCTGCAACCAATATGTTTCTGGATTTCAGTTTTTGGTGTCAACTTTGGTTGTTGACACCATAATCTGTAATCAACATGTTTCTGGATTTCAGTTTTTGGTGTCAATTTTGGATTATGATACTATTTTCTTTGTATCAACTTCGATTGTTGACACCATTATCTGGAAACAGTATGTTTCTGGATTTCAGTTTTAGTGTTAACTTTGTTGTTGTCACCATATTTTGTTTATGGATTTTATTTTTGGTATGAAATTTGTTTGTTGACACCATAATATGTTTTCTGGATTCCATTTTTGGTGTCAACTTTGGTTGTTGACACCATATTTTTGTTTCTGATTCCATTTTCGGTGTCAACTTTGTTTGTTGACACCATAATCTATTTTCTGGATTCCAGTTTTGTGTGAACTTTGCTTGTTGGCACCATAATTTGGAAACAACATGTCTCTGTATTTTAAATTTGGTGTCAACTTTTGTATTCATACCGGTTTATGGAATTTCTTTTGCATGTATCTATTTCCAGTTATGTTCTCTTTTATTGTAGTTTTTATTTTATTTTATTTTTCTTTTATGTTTTCTGGAGGAAAACAATGGTGGCTGCAGAGTTTTTGTTTTGTAACCTAAGTGTCTTTTATCCTTTTTCATCATCAACAACTGATAGTGAAATAAAAATTGTTGTCAAAGATACTTGGACTTATCTTCTTGAAGATATCATTCAGTTTTCTTAGAATGTGGATGAAGCGCAGCATATCATTCATTCTGATTTTGATTTAAAATGTTTGATTCTATATTCAGCTCAAACGGACTTCATGTGTTAAAGTTTCATATCGAGTTCATTATTTGTGTTGATGGTACTTCTTCATCTGTTGCTTGTTATTCGTCGTCATCAAGTTGTGTTTCAAACAATGAGATATCTGTTGTAGAAGACTTGACTGATGATTCATCTATGACTAAAAGGGTACCAAGAAAGTATGATGCTTGGTCTAACATCCTAATTAGTGTAAGGAGGGTATTTGAAGGAAGTGTTGTATAAGTTCGTGATGTTATAATGAAATATGTAATGCATAGTGGATGCAAATGGAAACTAGTCAAGAGTGGTCGAAAACGATATACTGTTGAATGCAAGTTCAAGGAAAAACATAATTGTCTCTGGAGGTTTCATTCATTTATTATCCCTAAAACTGATGGTGTTTTTTTTGTGTAAAACATATATTCAGAGCATTCGTGTGGTTTGGCCTGTTAAGATCCTACAAAGCTTCGAATGAGGAAGTATTTCGTGAAGAATATTTAATAGATGATCTAAGAGTATCAAACAAGAAGAAGACTGATGTTGATGTGAAAGATTTATTTCATAGAGAATGCAAAGTCGAGCTTACTTACGTTCAAGCATATCATGGTTTAGAATTCGGTAGATAATGTTTTTGAGGTGATGATATAAAGTCTTATTCAGGTTTTGTGTGGTATTCCCAGGATGTTAGAAATTATAGTCCTTGAAGTGTTGTCGACTTTGAGTATGATAATGAAACGCTGCAGTTCCAATGGTTTTTTTCTGTTTTGAAGCTTCTATCAAAGGTTTTGATACTTATTGTCGTCATATGCTAATCATTAATGTTATTTTTAACACAGGGAAGTTCAAGGGGGTTTTTATGGTTGCTTGCGGAAAAAATGGTAACCAAGGTATGAATCTTTAATATTTAATAGGAATTTTTTTGATATACCCTCATTTTAATACTCCTATTACAAATTTGTCTCGTTTTTTTTTCAAATATTAAAAATTTGTCCCTTTTTTTCATTTTCTTCCCGTTTTTCGAAAAGTTACTAACTATGGAGGTAACTTCCACATGATAATATTTTTCTCTCTCTAAGAATACTAATTTACCCCTAACCAATTTACTCAACTCCAAATTAACAATGGTTACTCTCTTCTGGCATTCAGCCGCGTGACTTGAAAAAAATGTAAGCCTTCCATGGAAAAAACAATATAAGAAACTAAAACACAAGTATAATTCTAATTATAATTTCTAACTTCACGTAATAATGTTACCTAAAGTTCAACGTCCAAAGATCTACGTAATATCTCCAAACATCCTAAACATAACGGTCAAAATTGAAATGGGTTTTTCCCTAATTTTCATCCATACTTCTTTCACTGCAATCTGCACTACAGGGAAATACATTCTGCATCCCCTTTACCTGAAAGTCAAGTCAATATAAAATGGATTGCAACAAAAAAAAAACTATTAAAAGAAATAACATCTTCAAGTGGCAATCTCCATGATGAATACCCATTTTTTGGTAACATGGGTCAGATCAGCTGAAATTCGGATTCATTCTTCTAATCCAAAGAGAAGGGAAGGAAGGATTATAATATCTAGTGGAATTCAGAAAATTAACTTGTTTGGTGGTTGGATAGATCAAGATCTTTTCAGGACCAGATTGAAGAACCACTGCACAAGTTCAAATTCAATCTAAATGTTTCTTAAGAAAAAAGAGGTTGTGATAGATATATCAATAAAAGAGAACTACATACATGTTTTTTTTTATTTTGATCAGAAATCTACCATTCCACTATCGTCGATGTTGTGTCTGTCCCCCCCAAAGGTAATATCTTGTATAAGCAAACATCATGACTGGTAAATAACTTAAGCAACAATAACCAAAACTTGCTCCTAGCAAGCTAAATGGATTCTCATATTAAGGTGTTGTTACAAAATTGGGATTTCAATATTAATCCAAGTTTCATATACCACCATATCAAAGACTAATTGAATCCCAGGCCAAGAATCGACCAAACAATTGGACTTCAAAATAAAATTCAAAATATTAATTTTTTTTTCAAGGTATGACTTAATCCATGATTGTATTATATACATATGTTCGATAACCAAAACCAAACAAGTTTCTAGTAATTGTACATGGCATTCCACTATGCTATATTAAGTTTATGATCAAAAAAATGTAAAATAAGCAAAATGGTGAAAGAGGAAGAAAAATCAATACTATGAACAATGCCTTTATCTAGGTCATGGCAATATGTGTTTTAGGATCCTGTTTTACATGAGCTCCAAAAGAAATTGGAGAAAGTCATTGCTTTCTTTGTATTCTTCCTAGGTCATTTCCAATTTCATATGCTGATCAATTATTGAAGCAAAGATTCAGTTCATCCATGCTAATAATGCCTTTGTTTTTTTTGTCAATACCTTGTATGTCGAACCATTCAAGAAACGAAAAAATCTAAAACATTAGGCTGGGAACTCAACTGAACAATCTTATGAAATAATTGCCTGAATTCGGAAGTAACATTTATCTTCTCGTCCCCTATAAGTGTGCCACCCCATAAAATACTCATTATCACATTAAGGTTCGTCGTAAATACTTCTTCATAGATGTCAACCGGTGTTTCAATTTTACTGTACAAGTCTTTCACCATCTTTCGAACCTCATTTCTACGAAGAATGTAACAAGAATTGAGATTGGTGTTGCTCATAAGTTCATGGGCGCATATCTTACGAACTTTTTTCCATTCACTGTCACTAGCACTCCACACCATGTCAATACCCCCATATGATGAAACCATCCCCACAATTGGTCTGTCTTGATAAGCAAACTTAATATCTTGATCTCTAAGGCCTTCCTTTGCCACAACTGAAGAATTCAGTACAACACAACACTTCATACCCATTGAAGTTTGTAAATTGGACCATAATCTTTAGCTAATTTTGTAAAATAAAAATGGAGATCAGGTCTTAGAGATAGAAGGTTTCCAATCAAGGGAAACCCTCAAGGTCCCGGAAACAACTTTTTTTGTCATTCCTCCTCTTGCTAATTTTAGACCAAGTGATTACCATCAAGGTAACCGCCATAAGGACGATGACTCAACTGAACATTTATTCTTAGAGGGTGCACAATCAAAACAAAAGCCCCTTGTTTTGAAGGATAAACATAAATATGTCATATCATGTATAAATAAAACAACAAACATAAATAAGATGTGAAAATTCAAAGGTGCAGTTTATAGAGATTATTAGGATGAGATAAAAATATTCCTTGGTTTCCTTGCTTGACAAAAGCTTCACCTTAACAGTTGCAGATGGAACCTGCAAGAAATGGTAGTCCCAATCAACAGGTAATTTAGGGTAGATATACAAGATAATAATGCAACGTCTGTTGTAACATACCACTTGAAAATAAACAGTGGAAGTGGATTTTGTGTGAGTAATATAACCAGGTTTTGCACAAAGCATTCCCCTCTGAATATCAACTTTTTGAATCTCACGAAGCAGAATTTCAACATTCTGACAGCTAGTGCTTCATCAATAGTTACTCAAACATCTTAATACCAGTAACAATAGTATTTCCAGTCTCTCTAAACCAACAAGTTCAACAGTTTCACCAATTCTTACAGTACCTCTTTTGATACGACAATATCAAGAGAAAACATCTTCTACTGCAAGAAAAAATGGTAACTAAATAAATATTGAGGAATTAGAATATAACAATCAAGATTATCCATAAGTTCATAAATTTTATCAACCCATTTATTTTCTCCTCTCTAAAGCAAAATTAGTACATTAAACCTAGTTTTCATTATCAACCCCTAGCTCAAGAAATAACAAAAATAGGAAGATAAAACACGAATTCAAAAGGACTCACAGATACCCATCACATCAATTTTCATGAATCAAAGACTAGGCACAAGTTGAGAAAAAATCCCCAATATATGTTCAAAACCCTAATTTGAAATTCACAAAATCCAACTGTTAATCATGAATTCATGATGATTACTACCTACGCCTTTCCTAGTTTTAAAGAACTACATTATCATCTATAGGTTTATTCAACATATCTTCTATTTAGGAAAGCAGGTTTAATTCAATTTGCAAGTGAAATTGAAAATAAAACTTTACCTCAGCAGGGCAAGCATCCATTGATATACAACAACCACCCTTGATGGTTATCAACTCAGATCCTTCAATTTCTCATACTAAAATCCTAAGTTCTTAGAATCGGCAAAGATAAAACAGTTGAGAAAACTTGCAGAGACGAAAGGAGAATTTTTCGAGATTATTCAAATAAGGTTAAAAGGGTAAACTAGGAAAACAACGATAAATTTTTCCAGGTGTTACACATTACTGTAGCCACCATGTCGGCAAGTTCCTATGTGGAAAGGTAGTTAACGGAATCTTAAATGTTTAATTAACAATGGGGCTATGTGTATAATTTTCAAAAAAACGGATCATTAGTGTAAATCGGACCATAAAGTCGGATTATATAAGCATAAAGGCCATAAAGTGGGGTTATATAAGCATAATACCAACAAAAAAAAAAAAAAAAACCCCAATTATTTGTCTATAAATTTGACAAGTTCTGAAAAAAACAATTACCAATTACAAAAAATGCATTCCAGGTCTCTCATTTCCGACCAGAATTGTCCAGTAGGTTCTAGCCATTTCATCAGTCTTATAGAATCCTCCTCCTCCACTTCCACATACCAGTTAACAACTTTGCTTTTCTTTCAAAATCGAAATAAAGACGTCGGTATAACCCAAAAATTTACAATTGCTTTTTTTTTTCTCTATGTTTTCTTTTTATGTTCGATTTCTTAAAATCAAAAGAATTAAAAGCTTTTTATCTATCAATTGAGAACATATATTTGTTTTTCATAAACAAAATCAAAGTGAAAAGTGATTCAATTAGTTCAATTTCATGGTTTTAATATAGAATTGAAAGAAATTGATTAATGATAGAGCTGCGGTTGAAGTAGCTAAAAACAAAGGGGATCTTGTTAGAGCTGCAGACTTGCAGTATGGGGCTCTTCAAGAAATAGAAGCTGCCTTAACTAAAATTGAAGGGAGCATTGGTGAAAACTCAATGCTTAGGGAGGCAGTGGGACCTGAACAAATTGCAGAAGTCGTAAGCCGTTGGACTAGTATTCCAGTTACGAGACTTGGGCAGAATGAAAAAGGAAGATTGATTGGGCTTGGTGAGAGGTTGCACAAGAGGGTAGTTGAGAAAGATCAAGCAGTATCTTCAGTGGCGGAGGCTATTTTGAGGTCTAGGGATGCGCTAGGACCACAACAGCCGACAGGGGTCATTCCTCTTCCTGTGACCAACAGGTGTTGGTAAGACTGAGCTAGCGAAAGCCCTTGCTTAACAACTCTTCGATGATGAGAACCTTCTGGTCAGAGATTCAGAATAGATATGTCTGACTACATGGAGCAACACTCGGTGTCTCGGTTGATTGGAGCTCCTCCTGGATATGTGGGCCATGAAGAAGGTGGGTAGCTTACTGAAGCTGTAAGGAGGAGACCATACAATGTTATATTGTTTGATGAAGTTGAGAAGGCTCATACTTCAGTTTTCAACACCCTCCTCCAGGTTCTTGATGATGGTAGACTGACTGATGGCCAAGGACGCACAGTTGACTTTAACAATTCAGTCATCATTATGACCTCAAACCTTGGAGCTGATCACCTCCTTGCTGGACTCATGGGCAAATGTACAATGCAGACTGCAAGAGAGAGAGTGGTGCAAGAGGCAAATGTACTATAAATTTCAGATATAGTTACAACCAATGTAGTTAATCTCGGATCTCGGTTTCGTCGCGACCGGGACCTTGACACCTTGATAACAATATCTCGGGGAGATTATCGGCAAAATTTTGGACTAACTTCCAAATCTTATATCCAAATTTTATATACATGTAAACGTTAGAGCTATTGCAAATATAATACATAAACATAAATTTTAAGAAAGGAAAATAGATAATCAGTTGAAAACAACAACCATACTTTAAGTTCAAAGTTCAAAGTTCAAAGTTTGAAAACAAAAATAAACACCGCTTTCAAAGTTCTAAAAATCCAGATTAAACAACAAGCATATTACAACTCTAATTTTGTTCAGAATCAATATCAAGAGAATCATTATAGATGTCATCATCTAGAGTAACTCCACAATTCTCATCAACACCAAGTAGTCCTTCGTCAGTATCACACATCAACTGATCAGTATCATATCCATCATACTCAGAGTTTGTTGGGTATATTGACTCGCTTCGAGAATTGATTGCACTTTTCCTACAAATTGACCCACTTGCATCACCACCGGTCTCTGGAAACTCATCAAATGAGGTGACATTATCACCTTCTGCAATCAAGTCATCTAGATTTTGTGCATCCAACCATTCATCACTTTCGTCATGCTCATCCAAGAAGATAGGATCACGAGATTTCTCATCATCGTTATATTCTTGAATTGCTTTATAACGACGCTGCATGTTCTTGTTATATTGAATAAAAACACTATCATTCAATTTATGTTGTGTTATACGATTTTTTTTCTTTGAATGCAACTACAATATGCAAGATAAGTAGGTAAGTAAATCAGTCTAGGTGGAATATTGTAACCTATAATCTCTAAATGAGTAAACACTTATATATGCTAAGTCAGGTGGGTGGGTTAGTTCACTTAAATGCTAGCACTAGACATGAGAGTACATAATAAGGGTGAGACAAAAAAAATGAATACATACATGTTGGAATGTGCTCCAGTTTCGCTCACACGGAGAAAAACTACAAGTTAGACTCAAGACCCTGATTGTAAATTTCTGTAAGTGTGGGACATCGATTGCTCCATATGTGATCCACCAATCATCTATCATAAGTCCAAACAAAAAAGTTAGTCAATATAAAGATTTCTCGTACTAATGTAATCGAACTTTAAACTTACAAAAGATGAAAAACTTACGGTGTTTTTCTTTATCTCTATCTCTTATACAACTTGGACTTCCCAAGACCCCAGCTGCATCACTATAAAATCTCAATTCAGTTCTAGCTTGATCAAGTTCCTCGTCATCATCAATAAGCTTTTCCATTTGCATCATAAAGTCCCTTCTTGATTATCGCATACTTTCGGTTACTCTTCATCTCTTGGGGTGGGATCTTATAGAATATGGAAGGTTCAAATAATAAGCCGCGCAATATAGAGGGTGATTGAACTTTCCCTTCCATCTTCTTTTCAAGACCTCCTTGATTATATCCCAAGTCTCTTTATCTTCACTGAAGGTGTTCTTGAGTTGATCCCTTGTTGTTCTCATTGCATCAAAGAAACAAGGCATTGTAGGGTTCCGCTCTATATCGACCAACCTTACAACCTTAACCAAAGGACCAAGCACTTTTAAAGAGAATATAATATCTTCCCAAAATGTATTACTGGTGTCAATTTCAGAACATTCATTCCCACTTTTTTCTTTGCAAACCTAGATTTCGCCCACTTATCATGCGCAAACATCATTTGCAAAGGAGTTTTATGTTTGTGGAGGCTTTTCAGCGTGTAATATTGAGTTGCAAATCTAGTCTTTGTAGACCTATGCAACTCTTTTTCACCTGTCATCTCCCTCATCAAGTTCAGAACTTGGAAATGAGCATAAATATGTGTAACAAGTCTCTTACCTAGAATGACAGAAGAATTTATTCGAAGAAGCTTGGCACCAAGTTCTTCTAGCATCAACTGAACACAATGAGCGGCACAAGGAGTCAAATAAAGTTTTACGTGTACTGCCATTAAATCAATCCCTGACTTTTTAAAGTTTGAACCATTATCAGTAATGAATTGAACAATGTTCTCTGCCCCAACATCTTCAATTACATCATTAACAAGTCCACGTACGAAGTCGGCATCATTAGATCTGTCAGATGCATCCACATACTTCAAAAATACTGTCCCTTTTGGACAATTCACCAAAAAGTTAATAAGATGACGTTTTTTTCCATCTGTCCAACCATCTGACATGATAAAACATCCAAATCTCTTCCAATGAACCCTAAATGTATCAACAAACTTCTTCATTTCTTCAAGTTGTTCTTTAAAAAGATTAGTACGAATCTGATGATAAGATGGCGCGGGCATAGCTATCATGAAAGAGTAAAGACATAAAAGGCATAAGTAAAAACTGCACATACATAACAATTGGAACTGGAACTAGAAGTGATTGTCAGGAACTTAAAAACAGTTGGAACTTAATAAAGACAGTAATACAGTACAGGAAACAGAACCACAGACAGTAATACAGTACAGGAAACAGTTACTAATGTCTGTAAACTTATGAGGTCAGTTACTAATGTCTATAAAATAATGAGGTGTTACTAATGTCTGTAAACTAATTAGGTCAGTTACTAATGTCTTTAAACTAATGTGATGTTACTAATGTCTGTAAACTAATGATAGATTACTAATGTCTGTAAACTAATGTGCTATAAACAATTGAGGTCAATTTCCAGCAGGCATATGTCAAGTGTTGTAAACTAATGATTCTGTAAACTAATGTGCTGTAAACCAGAACATCAAATTCATGTTAATGTAAATACTAGCTAGCTGCATCAAAAGTACTAAACATACCTTTCCCATAGTCACCAATCGCAAAGATCATCTCTTTGAAACTTTGGGAAACGAACGTCATTAAAAGCTATAGAATTCTCGGTCATCCAAGTTGAATTTTTGTTCCATGCATTTATCTTCAACTTGTCTTTAACTGCAGTGCCTCTTTCAAGAGTGGTCTGTTGTGTTTTATTGTGTTCTGTACTCATGTATACATCAATTGAACCTCTAGTATCACTTTGTCTTTTGAATTTTTTCTTCGAAGGAACTTGTTGACTGCCACTACACATATCGAGATCATTTCCAACTTCATTTACTTCTAAATCAGTAACACATAGTTTTCATCTAAGTTAACACGCTCATACATCGAATCAACAATACCTCTATGAGATCTCTTGGTGTTCTTTATAGAGTCTGCTTGTTTTATCTTATTTATAATTTCAATGGTTGCTTTTCCACATGATGTAACATTCTCTGTCTTTTGAGTGAGATGCTCCTTAACTCCAGTGATTCCGCCAGTCATCACTTTGAAACATAACAAACAAGTTAGTTTGTTATGATTTGTTGGATATCTGTGTTCAGCCCATTCCCATGCAATGTCTTTAGTTTGAGTTGAAGATGGAGGCGACAATGACCCACATGTAGTGTCTGCTGTGTTCGTATTAGATGCACTAGAAAAAGCCATAATCACAATTCACAACCTGCATACAGGAAACAGATTAATACATTACAGGAAACAGGAAACAGAAACATAAAATAGGAAACAAAAAACATAAAACAGAAAACCACAGATAGGAAATAAATAGTAATAACCAGCATACAAACTACATATAGAACCAGAGATAGTAACACAGTACAGGAAACAGGAAACAGAAACAGAAAACAGGAAACAGAAACAGGAAACAAGAAAAAGTAATCAGAAAACAGAAAACCACAGACAGGAAACAGACATTAATAATGGTAGAAAATTCACAACTTAACACAACTGAAACACACAGGCATATCACTACAGAATTCACACGTATAAAATTGTTTCCTTGTTTGTTGGAGGATAATACACACTACAATCAGAAATAAAAGAATCATCAAAATAATAGTACCTATTACATGCATAAAAGGAAACGCAGGCCCCTAACAGTCCCATTCAGTATGCATTAGCTAATAATCCTAGCCACCTGATCGATTTTGTTCATGATAAAGTCATGCCTAATTAGAGGAACTTCCTTCTAAAATCAACATATCAAGTACAAAATATGCTTCACATGACAAACAAGTATCGTGCATAAGCAGTTTCAGGCTTAGTCTGTATCAAGCAAATCATGTTATACAACCTATCTGTAGTCAATATAAAGTCATTTTATCAAACAACCTAAAAGAAAAAAAAACATTACATATAGAAATATGTTTCTTGATCCCACTAAGACTACTCAATGGATTCAGTCATAGTAGTAGATAAGACGACACTTAAATCCAAAACAGAGAATAAATCGAATAGGTGCAGCAAGTTGATTATTTACTAAGAAGAAGAGATTTGCATCTTCTTAATTTTTTTATCCTCTTTTAACCCAACAACCCATAAATTATTCTGTTCCATTAAGAATGAACGGGTTTGAAATCAGTTTGTGGTGGTTTATGAGAATGGGTTGGTGTTGTGCTGCCATGTGAGATAGATTTCAAACAAGGAACTGTGGCTCGCTGTTAATGAAGACAAGATGGGATTTGGTTACAAAACATCTATAGAATTTTATGAATACCCATTACTCTAAAACCTTAAATAAACAAAACCCCCTGATCAAAAACTCATTAAAATCCAAAAACTACAATCAAATTAAAACCAGAACTAACCTGCTGATCTTGATGAAGGTATAGAGCTATGTTCCTGTCATCGAATAATTCTTGTCAACTGGTTCAGTGAAGATCTTGATGAAGATTGAAACCGTAGGAGAAGATCTTGATGAAGATTAAAACCCTAGGAGAAGATCTTGATGAAGATTGAAACCCTAGGAGAAGATTGAAAGCATACAGAGTTACAGATGCAGAAAAGTAAAGAATATTAGGTTTCTTCTGTTTTTGAGAATGAACGAGAGATAAAGATTGACATGGACCGTTGGATTCATCAAGAGATTAATTACCGTTAGATTAGAATAGTAAATACCCGTTTTACCCTAGATACGGGCGGTTCGTCACGGCCGAGATACGGACGATTCAACCGATATTCACGTTCAAATCTCGGTCAGCGAAATCTCAGATATCGTCAAAGTATTCTTCCGATACCGCGAAAAGCGGTGTTATCTCGGCCGTAACGACCGAGATTGACTACATTGGTTACAACCGTTCATCGGTCGTTCCAAAATTTATTTATATCTAGTTAAAACCGTTCATGGAGTCTGTACTGCAGTACACTTATGAATCGTTTTGATAGTTTGAACGCTGAGTTGGTATCCCTTTTTGTATTTTCTGGAAACAACACCTGTAAAATGTCAGCCGTTTGATAATAAGTATATCTATTAACAACCTCCGATCTCTTGGGTAAGGGACGTCAATTCATTTGGAAAATTCTAGGATTTAATTGGACCACTGATGGCAAGAAAAGGTTTAACTTTCATGAGTCGGACCAGTTCTCCCGTGATAACACGATTGATACTGGGGTTACCAAATTTTCTGGGAGGGTTACGAAATCTAAATAAAACAATCCTCACTGTTAGATTGGTAACCTTATATGGAATATGATAATTCCTTGTAGCATTTTATATTATGTGGGTGTGTTTCATACACAAAGGATCTATTGTGTATATAGGAAGGGATTTTATGTTTAATTTTTGGCAAATGTTAACTTGTAAACCGGATATAAGTTAAGAAAGATTAAGCTATTATCATCTTGCATTGGTCAGGTCCGAAGAGAAAAATTAATATTTCCACTACTAGCCAAAATACATTTATGAACAGTTGCATTCCAGGTTATATCCTTGCCCTTGGTTCAGAAGGTTATTCAGTCCAGGCGTTCATTGATCGCGCGGCTCGTCAAATGGGTTTTGACCAAGAAGTACCCCGTGGCCGTGTCGAAGCCCTCTCTATTAAAGAATTGAAGGAGAATTCAGATATCTATTACGTCGATGGGAGAAGGCTCACTTTCTTCCGTTCAGGTAGGAAACCTCGAGTGTCTTCCATGTATACACACTTTGGGAATAAAGAGAGGAACCGTTTCAGAAAGTTCGTATCAGGACTTCCGTTGGTGGTACGTGGTATCTTTTCTAGGGGTGATGAAGCTTGTGGGAAAAACTCACCAAAGTCATCTGAAGTCAAGCAGAGGCTCATTATTAATGCAACTCATCAGGTAAAAGTCTTTTAATCTTCTGAACTCAAAGTATGACCATCACGACTTGACTAATTAGTTTATTTCTTTTCACACGTGCGTGTTGTGCGCCCTCGAGTGGATACCATTCCTATCGCTGCTGACAGTCCCCAGTATGTAATAAAATGACCATGAATGATTCTTCTTAGGAGCAAGACTCGACCTCGTAGGAAAATAAGTCTTTTATTGGTAACTTCTAGACTTCTAGTATTTTTGCGCTTCACGAATTAGAATGTACTTATTATCTCATGGTATTTTATGTAGTTTGTGGGTCTGAATGATCATGCTGACCATATTGATGCTTCTGAGGCTTCGGGGGACACCATGAATATAGAGGACGAATACAGGTATGAGGATGAAAAGCTTGAAGGTGCGTCTCGTACAGACGAACCTTGAGAAGAATCTGAATCTACTGATGTTGATGGAGAAGTAAGTAATAAAGATGAAACAATACTAGACTCCTTCCTTAGCTTGGATCCATCTCAAGTAAGTTTATTCTCTTCATGACCATGATAGAACATGTGGACTCTTCAAACTTCTCATATAAGTTTAGCCAATGCTCGAATTTAGAAAGAACTTTATAGACTTTCATTAGAAAATTTCAGAAGTATAGTGCTTGGGAAAAATGTTGTAGAATTTTCATACGACGTCCGTTTTTGATGATTGATACCTCTATATTTATTAGAAAAGAATTTTCTACGTCGCTTGAGGAAAAATTTAGGTTTTGATCCCGTCTGGAGCGTCAAAACGACCTAACAGTAAAATTCAGGAAGTATGCAGGAAAATTTTGACAATTTTCAAATGTGACATCGCTCATCGATTCGGCCATAACTCTTAGCTCGTTTATCCGATTAATGCGTCCTTTTAGTATGAGTAGACATTCATATGAAACTTTTGACATATGACTCATGCTCATATTATCTACCAGTTGTTCCCAGATTCTGAGTTTCCAGGAGGTAGTGTAAAACTGTTTCTAACGTGATTTTTGTGAAACGTCTTGTAATGACCATTGATTGTATAATACTTCAAATATCATTTTATAATGAATATATATGATATTTATGAATATGTATAATGAGTTATATAATTTATGCTCTGTGTTTGAGATGTTCTGACCTAATATGCATGTAGCCTCTCTATTTTTTTAGGGGGAAAATGATCGAAACCAGAGGGATGAGCCTGCTAATGATGAAAGGAGAGTTAACATTGATTCTGATGTGGATAATGTCCTCTCCCAAACTTAAAATCATGAGAGGACTCCCTCTCGTATGCTTGTTAAGGATGATGCTTCGAATGACGTTGATATACGAAACAACGGTGGAACTGAGAGTGTGCCAGTTGAATACCCTAATACGGGTATTAGTGTTGATTTCCAGTTTGATAGAATTCGTTCCGAGTACTCATATGTTGGAGGCTTCACCATTCCATCTGTTTACACTGATCTATACACCAAGATATGGAAGCGGTTCGGCCACTTCTCCACGGTTAATCCCAAAAATTACAAAGCCTTAAATCGGAATATGTCTAATTTGCTGCTAACCATACATGAGATGATCTCTCTTCTCCAGAATAAATATCTGGGATCTTCCTCAAAGAATAGGAGGAAGCTGTAGATGGGGCCGAGAATTCTAGTCTCGATATTACATGGCTTCGTCGTCATCTGGGAGCTATACGAGAGAAGTTTGCTGAAGTAGGTAAATTTGCTAGTTTGGAGGCGGTGACCAAGGTTATAGGCGAGGTTGAAAGGATTTATCGGGAGTTGAAGCTTGCAATTGAAGTTCTTAGAAGGATGGAAAAGGGTACTCTGAAGGAATTGAGCCAGTCTTGAAAGATTTCTTTTAGATTTGATTTATTTATTTTTTTAAAATGTATTTATGGGTTTCTTTGGATTTTGGGTGGGTAGGTTGGACAAGTGATTTGCAAAAGATTTTTTTTTATGAGATAAACTTGAGATCCTAAGTATGAATGTAGAAGTATGGCAATCATTTTGGAGGAATTACAAATATTGCATGAAAATAGGGAAATACTTAGAATATGATGACAAAGCGTTCAAGTCTTATAAGCTTTAAGCCACTTGTTATGTATTATCATCCCTGCTGGTTTGTTGTTGTTGATAAGCTTATAATGACCTCATAACAAAGTTTTATTGATTATGTAAGGTTCTTCTTCAGTTACTGGAAGAGCTGACGCGGAGAGTTGTACACTCTTAGTAATCTCTATGACTGTGTCTCCAACTTGAAAAGGTCCAAACTTTAATACTTTACTCGGACAATTTTCCTTTAAGGTAATTGGAGGTTTTCCGTGACACTTCTTCCCATGGTCAGAAACAACTCGACCCGTAAATGATTTACTAGTCCTCCCATTCTCAATAAAAGCAATTCTTAACCATTTGATAAAATAATAAAATGGATCACCTTCCCATTCACATTGCCTGGTCGTAACGTGGGATAGCTGGAGCAGGACTTACTTTGTCAAGTCTCAAAGTACGGATTGAGTCCCCAAGCTTTGACGATGATAAGAAGGCCACCTCTTTTTTGTAGACCACGTACGTCCCAGAATTATGTCGTAGTCTGTTTTTTTTTTTAAAATTTAGAATTTTGTGTTTCCTTCAGCTTCACCTATCTTTATCTCTAGATTAACATATCCATAGACATATTTGGATTTTCCTTCAGAATCTCTGATCATGGTTGGGGAATGAATAGTTCCTCGCTGAAGAATCCATACGACTCATGTCAATAATGATAACATTGACATCCATGCCGGCATCAATTAATGTTTTACCAAACTTTGCACATCTGAAGCAGACAGTAATAAGGAGTCCCCAGCCGCATTTTCCATTGTTTATATCGACCATGTCCTCTCTGGGAGGCTTGACTTGAACATGAGTATCTTCAGAAAATATCTTTGTGACTCTTGAGAGGTAGAGAAGTTCACACATATGGTTTATCATGGATTGAACCGTTTGGATGATTGGCTCTCAAGAGAGGGTGAAGGTTCTAACTGGAAGGGGATTCCTGCGGATGCCTTCAATTTCTAATCGTAATTCACCCGATTCTATCTTTTCTTTGAAGATACGCTTCAAGTTGTTGCATTCACTGGTTGGATGACTGACGAACCGGTGGTAGTGAGGGTATTTCGAATCTGTTATCTCCTGGGTTGTTTGTGGCCGTCATATAGGTGGTAGCTGGATGGTACCATCATTGTATCCAGGCTTTGATCAATTCGAGCACCTCTTCCATTAGAAAAAGGGGAAATATGGAAAATTACATTCGACTTCACGCCTTGCTCCTACTGTCACTGTGATTGTTGTTGTTGTTGTCGTCGTTGAGCTTTGACTGCGTTTTTGGATGAGGTTAACCTTTCAGTTCGTGATAGGGTTGTGGATGAAGTTGAAATGAAACGCTTGTTTTGTGACACTTGTTAAGATGTATATTTCCTCTTGGATCCCTTATTAGTGACAACACCAATTGATGGTTGAACAATATACTGCTTGTTAACTAGTCGTCGGTTTTCACGAGTATCTCCATGATCCTCTTCTTTTGCAGGATTTGTTCTCTCCAACAAGGCATGAATGTTTGTTGTCGACCGTTTCGCATCCTCGTGTAACTCAGAAAAAGTTTGAAAGAGTGAATTTTCTAAGAGAGCACGATAAACAAAAATCATACCATTAATATATAGTTCCACCAATTGAAGCTCCGTTAAGTTTGGATCATGACAGTCCAAGGCTTGAATTCTGAATCTTTTCACGTAATCATTGGGGTGCTCATTATTCCTCTGTAATATTTTCCTAGATCTGACAAAGTGATTTGCTCGGAGACAAAGAAGTACTTCTTGTAAAAGGCATTGATCATCTCTCCCTAAGTGGATATACGATTGGGAGAAATATTGTTGTACTAGGTGTAGGCTATTCCGGTGAGGGATTTTAAAAATTCCTTGAGACGTAGCACATGATTGTATTCATGTTCTCCTAGTAATTCTAATAATCGGGAGACATGCTCACGAACATTCCCAGTTCTGTCGTACAATAAGAAAGTAGGGTAAGAGTATCCCCTTGGTAGTGGGATCTTTTGGAGTTCAGGTGGGTAACGAGGCTGGTGTTGATAAAATGAGGATAAGTCCTCATTACCATGATTCCGCATGATCCTTTTTCGATCTTTACGAGTGATAAAATTATATTGATGATTCCTCGGTGGCGGACGATATGTGAGGACGTGAACTTTATCGCCCACTCAATCTCTTGAAGTACCTGCTTCAACCGTTGCTGTGAGGACGTTCATGTATTTCTCCATCTGGTGGCGCTGCTCAGGGGAAGTTTCTCTGTTTGGGTTTGGAGACAAGTGATTACCTCATTCTAAGTGGTATCCATGCCTGTTTATGTTCTAACCAGGGTCTCCTGCATCTGCATCAGATCAACAATATTGAGCAGTGTTTGGGTGTTCCTCGTATTTTCAACAGACGTATTACCAGGAGAAGGTGCGGTGGTGACGTTAATAGTGGTGTTGCTAGCAGGAGGAATGTCTTTAGAGCCACCACCACCAGTATTACTAGAGTCGAAATTAGGAGTAGTAAATGCTCCTGACCTAAGATCCACCATTTTGAACGATTGAGAATTGGCTTTGTAATCGAGAGGTTGATCTCCCGCTGTGGTCGCGAATTGTTTTAGGGTAAAAAAAATATACTACAAAAGAGTACTTTCTGTAGTTTCAAGAGATCAAAATTGAACAGGACGAGCCTAAACCAAGAAATATACGTTCACGTCCTACTTCGATCACAAAGGTGGAGATGATGGATTGATCTTAGGGGGAGGGAAATAAGGTTAAGAAATCACAATGTGATGTGAAAATGATGATGTCTAGTTGAAGAATGAATGTAGGATTATAGAGTGGATTATCTCTGCGATAAATCTCTTGTTATGCTCTTAGTTCCTTCATTTCTTATTTTGAATAGATCATGACATCTATTTTATAGTTTGTCGTGAACACACTGATTTTTCGTAAGTGATGGAAGTTACGAAGATACGGAGAAGTGATGATCGTGGAGATTGTAGTGGAGTCATGACCTGCAAATTAGGAGGACTATATGACCAGTACTCCTTATCCTCTCAACTTCTCTTAACCGTCCCACTATTTGATATCTCGTAGAAAATAATGGAGTCAGACTATTACTATTTTGGTTAAGTCAGGTCAATGACCCATTAAATTAGTGAGGCAAGTTTCTCAGTTCACTAAGTTTTTTAAGTAGACTAACCAATGTCGAGTCTAGTAAAATAGTAAACTTATTAGTCATGTACTAGATTAGAAATAACATGGCATAAACTTAAAAGTGTTTGTAATCAAGATTTGTCATGGTAACAATGTTGTTTTCCATAATTATGACTCATCCCTGAGGGATGGCACTGCGAGGAAATCACGTCCTAAACAAATGAAGGCGTGTCCTCAAGGAAACATGACAAGATGTTGGTGCTATCTCGAGGTTAATGCCGTAAGAAGGCTGGCGATTGCTTCAGTCTAGCGTCAAAGGTGCGTCCTTGAGGATGCTTCGTTAAGGCTGGCGCGTCCTTGGGGACGCTTCGTAAAAGGCTCTCCCTAGCTTGGAGCTAGCGCCATTGAGAGACTGCAATGCATCCTTGGGGACGCTCCATAAGACTAATACACTTCCTCGAGGACTGGCCATTAGGCCATGACCTTCCACGAGGATCAATTGATGGTTTTGGACGCGTTCTCGGGGCTTGGTCATTGGAACTAAGCTAGGCTTTTTGAGAACGAGCCATCAAATTAATACATGTCTTTGAGAGAAGGGCATTAACCTAGGATGCGTCTTCGAGGATTAGACATCAATTATTCCTAGAGTAAATCGATGTTGTTTGAATATATATGCGCATTCGAGACAAGTTCAAGGAATTCATCCATGGAAGTTATATGACTTGAGACCAGTTCGATATGGTATAAATATTGTATATATTAGAGAGATTACGAGATCAATATAGAACGCATGTAGTTATTTATAGAGACTGTATTCTTAATTCTCTTGCGGAATATAAGTAAAAATATAGTATTTCACATTGCGATACAAAGTCAGAAATATGCACGGATGTTTCCATATTTTTTATGCTAATGGGCATATAGCAATTTTATAATTCTAGTCCTTGCCAAAAATCCACCATCAACAATCTTATTGGATTTATATTATTTATTTTAATATTCTTTCAACTTTGATGGTCGTTTTTGGGTTGAAAAAATTGGTTTTATAATTATATATTTGTTTTTAGTTCTTTTCTTATGTGTTAGAATAACAATTACGGATTTTTTTCTTCTAAGTTTGAATTAATTTAGTCTTATTAATGCTCTATATATATGTAATTCTTGGGTTAGAGATTATAATTTTTATAGTCATATTTGATTTAAAATTTTGATTTCAAGTTTGATATTTTATTTGTTTTTTCTTTGTTTGCTCATCGAGAAGATAAAACGTTTGGAGTTGCTTGTATATGTTTGGTTTCGTTATATTTTCAAGGTTCTTTTTGTTAATTTTTTTTATTGTATTGTTAATTCATTTTTATCTTGCATCTTATTTACAATCTTCTGCCTCAATTTACTATGTTTCAAGTCATCAAATTTGATGTACCAGCTCCTCCCCTACTTTTCACCTGTTGCTAACTTGCATGGTTTGAAATAAAAATGTTAGCTTCAAAAGAGTAAGGGTTATATGGCAATTCCCTCATAAAAACCCCCCAAAAGTGAAAAATCAAAACCCTATTTTTTGTTTCATATCTGCCTCTTTCTTTCCGTTTTTGCTCTCCCTTTCACAATCACACTCCCTCTTTTAATAAACCCAACCATTACCAGTTTCATCTCCATTATACGCATTTAGAGTTCCCAATCTCTAAAATAAGCATTTTGGGTTCTGAGGCAACTTATTTAAAGGTTTTGGACAAATAATCAAATATCAAAGCTAAAATAACAACATGTACAATTACTTGCTTGGTTTATCTACATATCTGAATTTATTCGAGCCATGATACATATTTTTGAAATGGTTTTTCATGTTAACCAGTTGGGTTTTTGCGTGAAGAATAATAATTTTATTTTATTTGTAACTCGGTTACTGAGTTAGTGAGTGACTTTTTTCTTTGTCAGAAATCTCTGCTACTACTATAATTTTTTTTATTGAGTCATTGATATTACAATTGATGGAAGATGGAATTAGATAAATTTGGTTATTCAATTTAGAAATATTATTTGTTGTAATTGTATGTGAAGCAGAGATGGCCCTGATTAGCTCAATTATAAAAATTTGACAACAATTTTTTGGATTGAGTTAGATCGGATTTTATTGAATTAGCGTTTTTTAGTTTTTGACGTTGTTTTTTTATATTGAAGAATGCGTGAGCTATGATACCTTATTTCAAATGGAGTGAAACTGTCTTAAAATAAAATAAGATTAGATTTAGAAAGGTATTAGCAGAAGTAAACCTTCCAAGAAATAATAAAATTTGATTCCTAAATATAGGAAGCCTAATCGATTCTACCTCACAAGATCAATCTAAAACAAGTTTAGATATCATTCTTGTGGAATTACAAAGTCCGAGGCGAAGAGCACTTTTAATTTCCATCAATCTTGTTCCCTGATCAGTATTTGTTGAATGGTCGTATAAAAGAAGAGGCAAACCTTAGAATATACAAGAACTACGATGATCGAGATAAGATTCCGGATATCAAGAACTATCAGATAAAAGATAGTATGACCGAATTTCACGAATCCCTTAGTGAAGACTTTAAAAATCGTGACATAATACAGTTTTATAAAGAAACCTAGGTATTTAGGGGACAACTTTAGCCGCAACTAGGACACATCATGCTAGGTTTGAGATTCTAGGTTGCAGATAATCATCTATTTATAATGATGAATTGGGATAGATTTCTTATGGAAAAAGCAAGTTTGTGAATTAATTTCCATGTTTACAAATTACTTTGATCCCATGAAAACTTAACTTCTCAATATAGATTGATTCCAAATAATGGAAACCATGTGAGAAGTTTGCCTTAAGTTAAAGAGAAGAATGTGCACAAACGTAATTGTCGTTTTAGAACCATGCACAAAGTTAGCCCACGAAAATAAACCCATAAAGCTCGTGAACCATCATGAAATATTGGATTTCAGTAACACCCCAAAACATGCCAGTTCGTGAATTGAAAAATCAGTTTGCGTACATGTAATATTTGAAGTGTACATAAACCACCTTGAAAGTGTATAGCTCACAAATGTAAAATAAATAAATAATTATATAAGAACAAAATCAAGGTGTCCATGAACATACCCAAAATCGTACAGTTCGCCAACTGAAAAATCAGTTTGTGAACAATGAACAATTTTGAAGTGTCCAGGAACCTCAATTTTTTACCAGTTTGCGAACTGAAAAATCAGTTTGCAAACTTTGGTAATACTTAATATTTTTAGGTTTATATTTTCGCAGACATAATTTTTTGAACAATAAAATGTTCTCAACCTCAAAATCAATAAACCTATGAACATCCATTGCTTGAATTCATGTTTCAAAATTTGTCAAGTACAAGCTTAAAGTCGAAACTTCTTCTTTGCAACTCATTAATTATACTAAAGCCATACGACATTATCTCAGTAGATAGAATAGTAGAAATAATGAGTAAATAGGATCGCCAGTTTCATAGACCTTTGTTGATGAAGTCCTCGCAGATGTCTTTGTTGTTCTTTCAATCTTCAAGGGTTATCCGGTGAATTATGACACTTAACTACCATGCCTTAATCCCAGTCCAAGACTGACTTTAGTAGATTATAAATCAACATATAATTTTTTTCATCTAACACTGATAACAATCTTGACATACCAAAACTTGTGAGTTTGACCAAGTGATGCTCTAACAAAAGCGAGTTCAAAAGGAAATAACAATATTCGTTACTTTCCTCGATGAAGTTCTTCAAGTTGATGTATTCATGTGATCTTTAACTTCATCCGTCTTGAATAACTCGGAAAATCCTAAGACTCTACTAACTTATTTATCCCAAACCGAAACTGACTTTAATAGTTAAATCAAGAATTAGTTTTGGCATATAGAATACAATAACATACTTTACACACCAAGGTATATAGGTTCAACCAAGAATTTCTCTAACACTTCACGTACAAATGCATCACAATGCACCTACTTGTTACACTAAGAGAGTATAAACATATGAAGTCTATTACATACTTTAATTGTAGATCACGGTCCTAACGGTGACGATAGTTGTAGCCGTAGTCTACATGGATACAGAAGAACCGTCTCAAATGGTATTTAATTTAATTTAAACTACGAGTTTGTCAATTTATTTATCTATATGTAAACAACATCAGGTGAATCAATGATTCCTGAAATTTTCATATCGACATACTTTAGCTATTTGAAGCTGGAAATATTGAAAAGATTATTGATTTACATGAGATTGTTGCACTGAGACACTCTTGTCTTCCGTTTCATCTACATTTGTTCCTACAAATTCTAACGCTTCTGAGAAGGTTCCACAGCACATATCTCGAAAGTCATGCTTATATGAAGTGGAGTAGGACCACGAGTGTTAGATATTCTTTCGTTACATTCCTAATGATAACCAGAATCATTAGCTCTAGTATTTTTAGAGTACGATGTAATATATAGAATAAGCCAAAAATTTTGCAACAATATAGTGCATCGAAAATAATAAATTTATAGGGGTTAGTGGATTGAGAATTATAAAGAGTTTTAGAGAGATCTTAAATCTCCTGTTAATTGTTAGAAATTTTGAAAGAGTCTCTAAAATACCCTTGTTAGTGAATAAAGATTTTATTTAAGTTCCTGAAATTCTTAAAAACTCTTTGTTATTAGTTATGGACTTTTTTTTTTTTTTCTAAATGTCCATGTTATTGCTTATCGACTTGAAAATTATGGATTTGTAATTTTGAGAGACTTTAAGAGACTTTTATGTAAAAATATGCATGAGAAAAGTCTCTCCATAATAGGTGATATTTTGGGAGACTTTAATACTAGTGTTGATTTTTTTTTTTGTTAGTGCCTTTTTTTTCTCTCTTATGTATTGAACTTTTAAACTAATGATTAATCAAGCTATGTTGTATTATCTTCAAATAAACCATAATATCTATAACAGGCTTAACTATATATAAGACAAGTTATTAGAAAAAGACATAATTTTTCTTAAGGAATCTAATGCGTGGATTTTTAATTAAATTTGGGTTGTTAAGTACTATAGGAAATTTTTCGGTGATCATGGAATTTGAGTTATTTTATACGAACACATGCATGGACAATATATATTGTAGTATTTTCAGTAGTCTTAGTAGAATGTGCCACGATGAAGAAGAACGGACAAACCAGTCCACCAGGTGATTATATATAGTGATAGAACTAGGTTGTATGTCTTGGATAATAGTCTCACATGGGCTATCAACAATTCATATATGGTTTCTTGGATTGCTCCACCCATCCCCAGTTGATTTTTTTCTTTAAATAAATGATTAAAACAAACCCACTATGATCACATTTATTGTCTCTATAAATTACAAAAACTCCCTAAAAATCCACTATTTAGTTTCTGTAAATCACAAAGACTCTTTAAAATACTCCCATAAAATCACTTGATATCTCTAGATTTCTAGAGAATCTCCGAGTATCACTCAAATAAAAAATCTCTGAAAATCCACAAAATTCTCTTTTAACTACCCCCTTGTTATGGATTTGTGATTTCAACGAGAAAAGATTGAAGATGTAATTGAGCTCTAAAAATCCACTCATCATGAGTGCTCCACATAATGAAACTATTCCATCACCCTGAAAAATTTGTATGCCAACCAACGTAGTCAATTTTATGTTTCGGTCTTGTCTTGGTCGGGACCTAGACACTGAGACGATTTTATCTCCGAAAGATTTTTGGTAAGATCTCAGAATCTTTATTTTCAAATTTTATATTCATAATATATATTTTAAATATTTTGTAATTTTACATGTGTTAAGGTTGTATAGATATAAACAACAATACCAAAAAAGTTAAAAAAAATTGAGTTTTTTTAGGTTGGATTTGATTTTTATTAATATATTTCCAATATGTTCGGTTTGTTTTAACGAAATCTCAGCCAAATCTCGGGGGATCTTTATCGTTTCGGCGAGTTTTTCGGTCAAACCTCGTCTCGCCAAGATTAAAAGACATGTCTCGACCAAATACCGAAACTAAATTTTTTGACAAGATCTTGACCGTCTAGGCCGAAATTAACCGCACTGATGTAAACAACATTAAGATTTGCACCTTCTACAAATATAGGTTATAATTTTTTAGCCTCTGGTAAGATTTTTGATGTCACAGATTCCACCATTTTCTCTTCTTGGGATTTTCAGTTCCTAGCAACCGCACTTGCTACTGTTTCACATTCATGTGCATTGTTATTACAGAGACAAAATTTTATTCTACTTTTTGCAAAACCATATTGTACAATATTGGCATAAACACTTAAGGCTTGATTTCTAACTTCAACTTGGTATGCATACTGCAGTCCATTCATAGTACCTTTCCTATAATGCAGCATTTGGGTGTTGGTAATTTGCTGATGGTCTAGATTCGTCAAAATCTTATATAACAAAAGGAGAAAGGACGCAGAGTGTATTTTCTTCAAGTTGTTTTTCCTTAATACTTTTAAAACTGTCAATCATGGGGAAAATCCAACTATCATAGGATCAGGATGAATTAAACCCGGATACACAAACCTAGAAGCTTATATTAGTGAAATATTTAGTGTGAAGTTTGAGCTTTTATTCAAGTAACTGTTAGCATGAATATCTTATCTGGAATCTAAGGTGAGTATAGATTCCTTGGAAATACCAAATAGCTTTGGTTGCAAGGGAAACGGTCTGCTAAAAATCCATCTCCATTTTCGCTGTCAAATGTTGTTGTATAACCCATTTATCACCTGGAAGAGGACCCAAAATAAAAAAAAAGGATGTTCTTGTTTGTTTTTTTTTTTATTTCTTTCGTTCGGTATCTTAGGTTTGCTCCTTCTTCATACAATTTTTACCAAAAAAGCTTTGAGATGAGGGGGCAAAAGCTACCAAATGGATGATAAGATCTTAAAAAAGTCACTAAAACTTAAATGCATTCTATAGACAAATTTCTTTGACAACAACGAACCAATATGCAACAAGTTCAATCCAAAACAAAATTTAAAATTGGAGGTTTTTTTTTTTTGAAGCATAAATTAAAAAATAAACATTCTGGTCATTGCTTCAGGCAGCAGGCAAATATGTGATCTACTTGCAAACAATATATACATACACATCACTGACAGAAATCCACAGTGTCATAAGGCACAGGGGGTTTGAACTTTCTCATATTTTTCGTCGCTGCACAAAGTTCACTAAATACTTTGAATGCGACCATTTAGGACATTCATGTTCCGCAGCTCAATCCTCATCCTCTCCGTTTCATTCAACCAACCAAAGCAGATTCTGAAAAACAGGAAACACTAATTTTTGTTTGCAGTAGGTTTCACATGTGAAACCACAAACACCAAAGAAAGATGCAAATGCTTCAAATGATGGTAACAAGAACCAATCAACAAATTTTAGAATACCATTCTTTCCTTTCAAGTATGAATGAGCAGAAATGATCAATGGAGACATTTGAGCACCAGGCAACCAAACAGTGTGTTAAGATTGTGGAGTAGATGGATACAAAATAGAAATACCAGTCACCACACCACATTCAAGCAAGAGTATTATACTTAAAACTTAACTTTTAAGTTCTATATGTTACTTAAACAGAGTAAAATGTTCATCTGAAAAACAAAACATACGGTTTCAAACAGTTGCACGGAAGACTAGTAGAACAACCACCAAGACAAAGAAACCAAGGCTTCGAAATCTATAGCAGTAAAACTATTAGCACTGCAAAATACAACCCGATATTAATAATCATTCAAGTTCATGATCTTCACACTACGTCGCTACCTAGCACGCAACTGGAAAAAAAAACAAAACATCGTGGTTCCTTTTCTTCAGTCTTCCTGGTCGTTCACCTCCGAATCCGATTCCGACTCCGAGTCTGAGTCCGAGTACAAGTGCGACTCAGACACTGTCACCGGCTCGCCAAGTCCTACTTGGTGAACCGCCACTTCGTGTCCTCCAAGTCCTAGAATCGACAGAAATTCTTGACCACAAATGTCACACTTGAAATCCCGACGACTGGTCAAGAATCCGCAGGTACCATTCTTGAGAAGAAGCAAAAACAGGGTAGACTCCTTCCGGATGTTGTAGTTAGCAAGAGTAAAACCATCATGCACCTGTTGACCAGCAAAAACCAAACACTGCTGGTCTGCGGGGATCTCTTCCTCTTGTTGAATTTTATCCTTAAGACTGGCAATTTGTGGTTGAGCTCTCGACACCACCAAGAGTAATGGTCCTGCAGTCTAAAGTTCGCACAAAGATCTTCATCTGTAAATTAAAAAGGGCGACCTGAAAAAATACCCTAAAATCAGGGAGTCATCTTGGGGATATGTTCCGATTTCTTAGATTTTGGAAAAATGTCTTATTCCGTCAGATTTTCCATCCAAGTCAGTTAAGTGGTCAAATTGGGGCATTTTGACTGGTCAACGGGGTTTGAAATGTCCCATTTAAGCTTATTTTTTTAATAGAAATAGAGAGGCCACCACCTGAACCACCACCACTGCTATCGCCGCCGCCACCACCACCTGAACCACCAGAAACAACACTTGAGCCACCACCACCTGAACCACTACCACCTTAACCCTGAAGGACAATTATTGCCTTTTTTTCACATGTGAGAAGTCATATCTGTGCCAATTTGACCACTTAACTGACTGGGATGAAAAAACTGACGGAATAAAACATTTTTCCAAAATCTGAGAAATCGGGGCACGTCCGCAGAATGACCTCTGATTTTAGGACATTTTTATATTTTTTCCAATTAAAAACAAAGAAAACAATCTCATCAGGTATTGATCAGCAGATTAACAATCATTCATATACAGTACATTAAATTATATGGTAAAACAATAACCCAACACCAAAACACAATTTGTAATCTAAATAAAGCTAAATCACCATCATAAGACAACTTATTTTGCTGATTGATTGCTTGCAAATAAAAACAATTAGGTTTAAAATTATCAAAATTCGAGACAGTAAAGAAACTGTAACAGAACCTCAAGCAAATTAAAAAACCTAAATCAATTTATTTTTTTTGGAAAGGAGAGGGGGTTAAGGAGACCCCAACCAACAAGAACAAAACAAAAAAAGGGAAAAGAAAAAACAAAAAGGGAGAGGGAACTCAGTTACAAGGATCAAACAGAAGACCCTGAGCTAGTAGCCTTGCTACGAAAATAAACTTTTCCTACAACATCTTTAAGAACTATCTTCTTTAAGTCTTCGGTAAACGAGTATGGTGCGATTTCCACGAATTCTCCATTTGGTTGCAGACTACCAAGCAGGTCAGCTGCTCTATTAGCTTCTCTATAAGTGTGCTGAACAGAAACAGTTAAGAACTTGGTCCTAAAACACTTAATCGACTCCCATATATGGTGATAGTACCAAGGAGGTTTGGCAGTATCATTCAACAGGTACTTGGTGACAGTCATTGATTCAGTTCTGAGTGAAAATCTGGGATAATGTTTGATTCCAGCAAGCTTGAGCATAGCTTCCACACCTTGAAGCTCGTGCAGAGTAATAGACAAAGGTCTCGAGCTCCCAGCAACTGCATCCAAAGGGTCTCCATTCTCATCTCTGATTATAACCCCAAATCCAGTATTCACATCTGTAAGTGAGATATCAGTGTTGATAGCTACCTCCCCAACCTCAGGCTTTATCCAAATACAGGTAAGATGACTAGTGACAGTGAAGCTTGGGTCAAAGCTCCACATGGAAGACAAGGCTCTGTTTTCGTTGCTGTCAGACATAGTGATAGAACAAGAGGTCATCTTGAGCTTAACTTCCTCCACAATTTTGTAAAAGATCAACTCAGGAGACAGAGATTTTTGGGTAAAAATTCTTCTGTTTCTTTCAACCATATATGGTAGACAAAGGCATTAAAGCAAAGCTTTCTGGTAGTGCCCACAGCCTTAGCACCTTTCAAATGATGAACACACCACTTTATCTTATCATCCCAATCTGTATGGCCAATACCTCTTAACCCCATGGGACTCAGCAACCTATTCCAAATAATAGTGGCGTAATAGCAGTTGAAGAGCAGGTGGAAGTCATCCTCCAGCATAAGATTGCACATCAACATATAGGATCCACAGACATACCCCAAGAAAGAAGCTTGTATCTAGTCTTTAGACCTCTATGAATATAAGCCCCTAACTAGATAATAAGTATAAAACTATCAATATTTGAGACAGTAACGAAACTGTAACTAATCCCAAGCAAATTAAAAAACCTAATTCAAATTTTAGAATCAAAGAAGATTAAATTAAATATAAGCCCTAATTATCGTCAATCACTTTATCAAAACTGACCATAACCCTAGGAAAACTAGATGATGAAGCCACGTACAGATTTCTCTATATAAAGCAAGATGAAATTTATAATATAAAAATATCCACCGTGATTTTTTTTAGAAATGTTATAAAAATTCGAGCAATAAAATTTGAGGAAAATATTTTCGTGCCTACAGTTTATTATTTCCGCCAACCATAAATTAAATTTAAGCTTCATTTACAGATTGGTCACATCACGCTTCCTTAATTGGTTTTACAAAATGGTCATAACTTTAACTAGTGTTTACAAAATGTTCTTTTTCCATCCGATATAACAGTTTTGATAAAAACGGTATATGTTTTCCAAAATACCCTTTTTATTTAACTTAAGTAGTTGAGATGGTGACGATAAAATAGTAGTAGCAGTGGAAGCTTCGCTAAACCCCAGAGGGGAAGCGGTGAATCCTTTGAGTGAATGACATATAACGATCCTGAACCATGATGGATTCGCTAAACACTAGAGGGAAAGCGGTGAACCCTAGAGGGTGAATGCCATGTAACGATCTTGAACCCAATGTTTAGGGACAATTAGGTAATTGAAGCATCAAAGTTACTTGTGAATAGTGATATAACTCTCCAGTTAATGGACAAGTGACCATTTTGCAAAGAGTTTGTAACAATATGACCTTTTTGTGAACCGGTTGCTAAATGTGTGACTGTTTTTGATAATACCCTTCATTTTTCTAGGAATTACTGATTAATCCTATCAAGAGGACCCAGTTAACGTGTGTTCCACCCATCATACTCCTTTTACTCGCTGGTCCAAAATCATGTTTTTGGACCAAAAAAATTAGTCTAAGGTCCATGACACGTGCGGGTCTTATAAGGTGTATTTTCTAAATTCTCCAAATACCCTCATATATAAACAACATGCTAGGTTGAAGAAGAGATTTCTCCTTCCTCTCGATTAAATATCTTTGATGGAGGAAGAGAAGAGAAGAAGCAAGTGATAGCGAAAAAGAAGAAGATTCAATATGGATCGGTGAAGAAAAAGAAGAAAAAGATATAAATTCATCAATTTTGGGTTTTTTTCTAAACTTTTTAATCTTCTTCTTCATTCTGTATCTGATATTCAACGTTAAAGACAAAGAAATCTTTTTCTTCATTTGGATCTGATATTCAATGTTGAAGACGAAAGTTGTTTATTCAAAACGATATGATTTAGTCGATTAAAGTGATGATTAATCCTCCTTTCTGTTTCTGATTAGTTTGATTTCCTTTTTTTTGTTATTTTTATCTTTGATTAAATTGTTTTGGTTTTAGTTTCTCAATGTTATTGTAGGATCGTATAAAAAAGAATTAAAAATTTTATATGATCCTACAGTAACCCTAAATATTTTTTTTGGTACTTTTTCCTTCGATACATATTTTCCTTCAGTACATATCAAAATGTATTGTTGGATCAATATGTATTGTGGGATCATACTTTTTCCTTCATTATGTATTTTTCTTCAGTACATATCAATATACAATGTTGAATCATACATTTTTTCCTTCAGTACATATTGGTGCATACCAATATGTATGGTGGTATCACACACTTTTTACTTCGGTATGAATTTTCCTTCACTACATATCAATATGTACTGTGGGATCATATATTTTTTCCTTTTGTACCTTTTTTCCTTCAGTACATATTGGTACATACCAATATGTGCTGTGCGATTCTACACTCTTTCCTTCGGTACATATTTTCCTTCAGTACATACCAATATGTACTGTCGGATCAATATGTATTATGGGATCATACTTTTTCCTTCAGTACATATCAATATGTACAGTTGGATCATCTACTCTTTTTTCTTGTGTACTCTCTTCTTCTACTGTATTTTTTGTGTATTCTCTATATTCTTCATTCTTGTTCTTTAGATTCGTTAATGATATTACTGGGTTTAGGTTTTTTCTCACTTTTGGTTGATGATTTCAATCGTTTTGGTTGATGGTTTCGCTGGATCTATTTTTTTCTTCTAGCGTCGATTTTTGATTTCAGATCTGTTTTTTATTTTACGTATTGATTTTCAGGTGTTTTTGTTTATTTTTAGGTTTGATCATGCTGTAAAATGTGGTTTCAAATGGTTCGCACAGTTGGGGTGATGAGAAAGAAGGTAATTTTGTGTTTTCAAACATTTTTTGGACCTCTGGTTAATTGATATTTTCGACTGGCCTATATGATAACTAGTACCCGGGTTTTTGGACCATTCAACAAATTTCCCTTAATTTTTTTTAACTAAAACAACCAAATCTTAATATATCACCAAATTTCCCTTATTGACAAAAATATATCACAAAATCGGTTTAAATATATTTAATCGTATTATTTTTTATATAATTTCAGGGTTTTTGTTCTCATGTTGGTAGAAGATAATAATAAAGCATAAATTCTAGAGTTTCTGGCTCTGCCTAGAGACGATTTAGACCAATAGAAATTTAAGGGATAAAATTTAGAACAATAATTTTTTTTATCTCTTTCACATAGAGTTACAACCAATAGAAAACCATTATAGGATATTTAGACCAATAAAAAATCAGATGTTTTTGTCTCCTTTCTACAGCACATAAAATTCGCGTGGGTTATAACTACCCATTCCCCTAGCCTATAATAACTTCCCTTTACAACAACCTCTTTTTCTCTCCCTTTTATCATTTTTTCTTTTTTTTTACTCGCTCTTTCTTCTTCGTTATATATTCTGATTTGCTATCGATTTCGTTTTTTTTTTCTTTTTGATATTGCAGGTGATACTATACGGGAACGAAGCAAAGAATACGATGGTGTACAAAACCGTCTAAAGCACTACGTCTGTAAACTTAATTTTTTTTTTTTTTTTAATTTTTTTTTTAATATATGATCGATAGAGAGAAATAAGATCCCTTTTCTTCTGTTCCTGATAACCTTGATACTATTTCAGTACAAATTGGATTATTTGAAACTTAAAGCCAAAATAATGATGGTTATGATTTGGAAGTCAAGGTTTATCAGTTCCAACCATGCTTCAGTTAGGGTTTTTTTCTTTTCTTAATTTATTTTGATTTGAGGGTTTTCTCGGTTCTATTTTAATATGTGTATTCTTAATTTCTCTTGGTATTATTAATTTTTCTTGGTTTATTGATTTGAAAGGTTTCCACAAATGAGAAGGAGCAGTCTCAGTAAGAAGAAGAATAGGACAATAATCTGAACCCATATGATTAAGATGAATAATCTTGACATGTAGAAATTGCAAACACCAATCAGAATTACCTAAAGTTATGTATAGTCTAGCTTTATTAGCACCCGTTCCATGCTTATTACTAGTCCAAGTGTAGTTTCTTCCTTCAAAGCCTATATCTATTAATCTAGAATCTCTAACCTTGTTACTAACCCATTTATCTAATTTTCAATCTTCAGCATTATTATCCAAGTCATTAATATGAAAATTTAGGTCACCCAATATTAACCATGGTTGAAAGATATTCTGACTAAGATCATGGATAAAATTCCATTGTTGTTTTTTAGGATCAGGATAAGTGGATCCATACATACAGGATAAGAAGACTTCAGTATTAGCATGGTGCATTTTAATCAATACATGAATGATGTTATGAATAGTAGCAACCACTTCACAATCAATACCATCCTTTCACATGAGAATAAGACCTCCAGCAAGACCAATTCTACTAATGCATTCATGATTATAATAGTGGAGACTAGCAGCTATACTAATCATTCTATTGTTATCAATTTTAGTCTCAGAAAGAAAAATTAGGTATGGACTCTGACTTTTAACTAGATTGCTCAATTGTTTCCTAGTGAAACCATTTGCAATCCCTAGAACATTCCAGGCAAAGATTCTCATATTATTAAAATAAAAACAAATCAGAGCAAAAGTGTCACCACATATACTAAATTGGGAGAATAAAGTCACAAGATTTAACAGAGAATTAAAATTAGGGCACAAAAAGATTAATGAAATATTGATAATAAAAAAGGAGGTACTAGAGTAAGAGTAGAAGTAAACCTTTTGAGAAGAGAAAAATTTCCAATCTTCTCGTTTGTAATTAATCTTCTAGCAAAAATCACCCAAGTTTTCAATCGAAGTCAACATATTATCATTTGTACTCTGATTAGTCGGTGCTAGTCTTTCTTCATTTGAATTAATTCCACTTCCAATATAACCAGATTCATAATTTTGGAAAATAGGGTTAACATGGGTATTGACAGAATGTTGGATTTCATGATCGATGATGGGATTTTGATTTCTCAATCTCTTGCTTCCCCGACTTTGTTCATTAATTTCTTAATTTACATGAGTCTCAAAAGGATTAAGATGATTATTACTAATTAAAGGTGCACTAGTACTATCTTCATCCTGAAATTTCATAAGGGCAGCAAAAATTGCCCTCCCATGTTCAATATTCTCCAGATCATTATATTGTAACTCTGTCATAGCTTCAATTTTAAGTTCAAGCCCGATCCTTTCACATTTTTTGTCATTATGACCAATAAAAAACAATATTTACATATATTGTAAGGTTGCTTCTCAAAATGGTATTTTATCAAAACTTTTTCACCTGGTGCAGTCATAATCCAACTTCCCCTTCGTAATGGCTCTTTTAAATCAACTTCCACAAATACAATTGTTGATGGTGGATTTTTTACAAGGAAGAAAATTGTAATATTGCTTTTTTCCTAGATGCAAAAGCATGAAATAAATATGTATAAATTCCTAACCGGCATTAGAATTACAAATACATATTGCTTTCCTACATTCCGCAAGAGAATTGAAATGCATATCCAGCTCGTGGCTAAATTAGCCCTATAACTCTTTAATATGTGTATGCGCCTTTGAAATTTCAGGGCTTTTCCTGGCTAAACCCTCGTTATTTCATGGGTTATTATGTAAATTATCTGTATTAATCAAAATACATTGATTATACAAGATTGCAAACATTCAGAATAAAGGCTATGCCATATTTGAATGAAAACGCTAATTAGATGCATACCATCTAATTGCAGAGTCGCATCAAGCATAATCTCAAGTTGAAAACTTCCACATATGAATCTCTTGAAAATGTTCTGTATGCACTTCATAAATTTACGCATAAATGCTAACATTGAATCTTATACAATTGAGAAACTCTAAACAGGCCACATTTATGGCCATGACATTAATAAATGCTGAAGTTAGTGGTGCGCAAGCAATAACCATGACACTAGCAAGTGCCAGACTTAGCGATCCCTAGCTACATTCCCAACACTAATGAGTAGTACACACATGTGCCAAAAGGATAAGAAAAAGCCAAGAAGCTAACAAAACCAACAAAGCACACGCCAAACATGCTCTAGGAGTGCTAGCGCTAGCACCAACAACATCAACGTCAAGCCTTGACGCTTACCACCTGCTAGCACCAACAACGTCAGCGTCAAACCTTGACGCTTACCACGATACGACGCTAACACCAACAACATTAGTGTCAAGCCTTGACGCTTACCATGGTGCTAGCACCAGCAGCACTAGGAAACATGTGTATTCTCAACTATTATAAATAGGCTACTTAGCCCATTTCAGAAAAACAACAAGCTTATCATTCTCTTAAGCTCTATTATTTTCTCAATAGTTCAACATCTCTACACACAAATTCCTTCAACTTTCTTTGTTTTCCTCCCCAAAGATCAACCCATTTCCTCTCCTTGTGACCAAGCAGGGAGGAACGGCTACTATCGAGGTTTAGGCTCGCCCTGTATGATTTTTATTTCCGAATCTAAAGTAAGTACTTCTACAGTATATTGTTTTGCCTAGAATCAATTTTTAGGTATTACTAATTGGCCACCACAGTGGGAGATCAATCTCTCCGTCACGAATCCAATTTTTTTCCAACTATCAGAAATCAATTCTTTAACTACAAAAAAAAATGGTGGATCTTAGGTCGGGTTCAGCAACCAATCCCAATTCAGGTTCAACAACTACTCCTAACCCCAGCAATACTCGTGGAGGAATTCCAGAGATCATTACTCAAAATACCACCACCGAAAATACCAATACTCTTCACCGTACCACTGAAGGTGTTAAAAAAACGGAGCAGGTGTCACCAACCATAGCAAATTTGATGAAGCGCCAGGAAACCTTGGCCGAAGCTCAAGTAGCCATGGATACTACCCAGAAGGAAGTTCTTACCTTTCTCAAGACTTTAACGGAGCAGTTAACGCCGGAGCAGCGTCATCGTCAAATGGAAAAAGCTAAGAACACAACTGCCGGCGGCGCTAGCACATAAAAAGCCAACGTTCAAAAAGATGATGAAGTACATGTTATCACTGAACATGTACTAGAGAGGATTCAACAACAACAAAACTTTGTCACTCATGAAGACTTGGAAAGGCTCCTGCGAAACCGTGGAAAGGTAGATTCATCTTCATTCCATCAACACCAACCCCCTTACTTAACAAAAATTCAGAGGGTTGCACTGCCGAACGGATATTAATCTCCTCCATTCTCATTGTATGATGGCAACGGGAATGCTCAAGAACATATTTCTCGATTCCTGGAATCGTTAGGAGTGCATGAATATAACCAAGTGTTGCGGCTCAAAGAATTCTCCACATTTCTCATAGGGAGAGCTTATACCTGGTACAATAACCTCACCACCAACAACATCTCTAGTTGTCTCTGAGGAAATCACTCTCTCGAACCTGGGAAGAATATTCCAGAGGAACAATGAGCATCCCAACGAATTTGTGAAGAGGTTCAAAATACAAGCTCTCGACTTCCACGACCAGAACATAACTGAGCAACAATTGGTGGAACTTTGCATTAATTTTATGATTCTTTTTTACCGTGCATTATTAGAAAATTTACGATTTCAAACCTTCTCTGAGCTACATGAGGCCGCCAAGAGATCAACAACAACTACTCCAAACCTGTTGGAAAGAACAAAGCCCGCCAGAGAATAAAACCATGGAGACACCCGTGGAAGTAGATGCCTGGTGAACAAACAAAATTCTATCTAATATTCCGTAGGTGTTGTTACTGAAGAAGGGGGAAAAAGAAAAGCAGCATCGCAATCGGCGTCATAGAATAACCGCGTCGCGTCGACCCCAGCAACATATCCAACACCAGTTCAAGGACAAAGCTCAATCAAGAATCCATATCAAACAAAACAAACTAAGACTGATACAACAATCCCAGACTTCCCCTTCCCCATGGAGGAGGTCCTCAAATTGTTCGAATTACGGGTACGAAATGGAACTATCAAGTTCTTGCATGTGCAACACCCACCAACTGAAGAAGACATGTCAGATCCAAAATATTGTTACTTCCACAGATTCGTCAATCGTCCCACCACTGAATGCAATGGACTAAGACGTATCTTCAGATAAAAGGTCGACTCAGGAGAGTTATGCTTGGGGACTGAAGGTGTCCACAAAGATCCCCTCTTGTTCAGGAGCTGCACTCTCTCTAGGGAGTCAGTTAGCAGAACTATCCAATCCATGATGAAGCGCGTATGTGAGCTTATTTACTTATTAAAGGCGCAATGAAAGGATATTTTCACTGCCCTCAATCGTGGTGTGTCGGGTAAGTGCTTATCCCGAGCCCACCTCAAAGGATATAGTCATCAAACACAATGAGAAACCTAGCTGGGAACTTCTCACGACTGCTTGTCTCAAAGACACTGAGTTTGGACAGACACCAATTGATGCCGGGACTAATTTTAATATCATCACCATCAAGACTCCGAGAGCTGCGGGAATTTCCATCCATGAAGCTACACGCTCACCAATTATAATCAAGAATTCTGAAGGAAAAGCCAGGAATGCTTACGACCCCATCACTCTTGAGGTAAAAATGGGTGACTCCCAGGTATATACTAAGTTTCATATTATCAAAGAGAATCCAAATTATGATATGATTCTGGGACGCCCATGGGTCCGTAGTAACAAGATAGGATCAAATGTATCTCATTTGCCGTCACCAATGCCTCCAAGACTCTCAAATAAGCCAGCAAATCCCGAGGATTGCCTACCAGACGAATTTCTCCGTACAATGAATCTGGATGTGAAGCAGTTACTAGGAGAGGATATGGCGTCATATATTCGAAGGTTTCATACACAAGTAAGTCATATCCAACCAACATCTCTTCAACAAGCGATCCCACGTCCCATCAAAGCTTGAAGACTTGACCCGGATATCAACCTAATCTGACTCGGCGATATGAATGGGAAGCTGATCCTTTTTAAGATTTTATCAAATGGGTATGGATTTTCTCTACTGAAGATGAGAAATCTAGTAACCCGGGCATTCAGAAGACATGTCATGAAGATAAGGGGCCTGAACCCAATTCCTTCCATGTCGGAGATACAGTGGGGAAAATCACAGCCTCTCCTAAAGAAGAGCCGTATTCATCACTGAAGCCTTGATCGACGGTTACTACAAGCTTGTCAATAATGATAAGCCATAAGGAGTGGTCATACATGGCAAGTGGCTTAAATATCACAATGCTTAAGGCATTCTATCACCACTTCACAATATTTCCCTGTTTTACGCAATATTTATAATTCCTCCAAAATGTTTACAATATCTTATATTCATACTTAGGATTTCAATTCATTAATAAAGCAAAGAATTGTTTCTTTTCAAAAAAGTTATATCCTTGCAAATCATTCAAAAGAATCTCTACCTACTCAAAATCCCAAAATAAAACCACAAAAAAGCCATATGTATCAGAAACCTATAAAACCCAGAAAGTCCAGGAAAACTCCTTGACAGCTGGTTCAACACCTTCAATGTACTCCTTCTCTATTTGAACAAGAGTCTCAATCGCAAGATTCAACTCCAGAGAAATCTTATCAACCTCACATTTAGCCTTGTCAACCGTCTCCAAGTTATAAGATATGACTTTCTCGTGCAAATGCTTTTCAATAGCTTCTAAATGACGATGAAGCCATGAAATATTAAGTTCGGCTCCTTCAGCCTCATTCAAGGCGTCCTTCCAATATCGAAGTACCACCTCAGAAATTTCTCTACGGGGAAGAGAAATCTCTCACGCACAGTTAGAAGCAACACAAATACATTCTTCTCCAGAATACGATAATTTTGGGGGTCACCTACAAAAAAGTGGCTCAACTTCTTCCATATTTTGGTGTAAAACTCATCATAGGCAGAAGAAACAGTGAAATCCCCAATATACACGTAGTCGAGTCGAGTCCTATCAAACTTGAAGTCAAAATTAACTCCAGCGTTCGGGTACTCGACCGAAAAAATCTCTATCATATCAGCATTCTAAACGATAATTCCACTATAGTGCTTTCTTCTACAACTGCATCAGAAAGAGCTTGCTCGTGATCTTGAATTGAAAAGATACATCACCAACACCACGGCTCATGGTAATCTCCAATCCTTCATCTACAAGTTCATCTCTCTAATTTGGTTAATTCTCCCACTAAAAATACAGACATTGTAGAGATGATAAACTAAAAAGCTTAAGCACAAGGAATCAAAGCATAGATCATAAAATTCATGGAATATGTTCATTCAGCAAGACCGCCACGTCCAAGGTAATTGTTAATTCACCCCAAGCACATGTTGCTGAATGGGTTGGACCGTACCAACGAGAAGCAAATGCAAGCAGACCCTTTTTGTCTTCGATAATTCTTAGAGTCTCATACACTTGCACAACATGGAGTATCCTAGCATTTGTTAAAACCCGCTTCACCTGATGATTCTTCAACATACCTTTAACCCATCCAGTCTATTTAGGCAGAGAAACTTGGAACGTTTTTACAATCAACATATGAGTGACATGTATTATCTTCTCTGCAAACAACACCTGACAAGAGCCCGTGGATAAATACCCTGAGGATCAGGAGTACTATTGATGCTTGGAATAAAATTGCCAACATAACCAGGGTCAACAACCTCTCCAACAATACCATCAAAGAGCTTATCATAAATCCTGGGCATGCCCTCTAGAAAAATAATATCGGAGTTTTTATTTCTTCCACGACTAGAAGCAGTGGTAGCATTATCTTCCTGATTGATTGACATCTACAATTGGTTCGAATAATATTCACGTCAACAACTGGGCAATCATGTGCAACAAAATTATTACAAACTCTAGTGTACCTAGTTAAAGCTTAACAACGTTGCAGTGAAGCCAATGAAGAATTACCACAATCAGAGACAACAATTATGGAATTGGAGTTCACCCACAAGATGCTATCAAGATAAAATCAGTACCAAGTCAATAGCATGCTTATGCAATTGAGCAAGCAAACTTAACTGAGCTAGTGAGTTAGTGCTCATATCAAAGAAAAAAAAGGAAACAAATATGTGAGCAAGTCACGTAAAAAAAATCAAAAAGAATTTAATGTGAATTATTCACGTAAAGTAAAAAAAAAAGGGAGAAGCTTACCTGTCGCTGATGGTAACCGGCCGGTGATTGACCGACGGTGATTGGCTGCTGATGGCGCCGACGGGAGGAGGACGACGCTGCTGCTGAGCGAGAGGAGGAGAGAAGCAGAAAGAGGCTTGCGTTCGGTGATGGAGAATACAAATAATGATAATAGGGTCATCTCCCTTTTATAATAATTGGTTTCCAAATCCAGGTCAAACAAGGGTTTCCTCTTTGAAGCCATAGTCCCGTGCTAGACACGGGTCAATTTTGGTCTCTCTGTCATACAAATCATCCATGCTTCACAAGCTTATACTTTCCAGATGATGCTCTATCACTTGAAAGCACTACTACATCAACCATTGTCCCTTCAGCAATTGTTCGACATCAATGGAGCGTAACCAAATAAAAAATTCCTGGTAATATCTGACAACTAAGATTGTTGATCTATTTTGCTTATGTCAGTAAAAAAAATATCACCATCTAGTGCTTACCATGAAATATTACTGTTCCTTGCTAAGTAGAGGAATTAATGTTGACCGTGGACTTTTGACAAGGGAGAAAATTGTAATTTGCTTTTTGCCTATCTGCAGAAGCATGAAATAAATATGTATAATTCCTGACCCGACATCATAATTATGAATACATATTACTATCTTACACTCCGCAAGAGAATTGAGAATGCATATCCAGCTCGTGGCTAAATTATTCCTATAGCTCTTTTATATATTATGCGCCTTCGAAATTTCAGGTCTTTGCCCGGCTAAACCCTCGTTATTTCATATGCGCTCATGCAAAATATCTGTATTAATCAAAATACGTTGATTATACAAAATTGCGAACATTCAGAATAGAGGCTATGCCATATTTGAATCAAAACGCTAATTAGATACATACCATCTAATTGCAGAGTCGCATCAAACATAATCTCAAGTTGCAAACTTCCACAACTGAATTTCTTGAAATATTATGTGTGCACATCATAAAAATTATGCATAAATGCTAACAATAAATCTCATACAATTGAGAAACTCTAAAAAGGCCATAGTTATGGCCATGGCATTAATAAATGCTAAAGCTAGTGGTGAGCAAGCAATAACCATGGAACTAGCAAGTGCCAGCCTTAGTGAACCCTAGCCACATTTTCTATACTAATAAGTAGCACACACATGTGCCAAAAGGCTAAGAAAAAGCCAAGAATACAACAAAGCATGCGCCAAATAGGCCCCAGTAGTGCTAGCGCTAGCACCAACAACATCAGCATCAAGCCTTGATGGTTACCACGAGCTAGCACCAACAACATTAGCGTCAAGACTTAACACTTACCACTACGCTAGCACCAACAGCATTAGCGTCATGCCTTGACGCTTACCACGGTGCTAGTACAAGAAGCATTAGCGTCAAGCCTTGACGCTTAACATGGTGCTAACACCAACAACATTAGTGTCAAGCCTTGACGCCTAGGCACGGTGCTAGCCTTTACCCTTTTCATCACTCGTGTCATCCTTGCTCCTTAGTATTAGCGCCAATACTAGGCTATTAGAACAATATGTTGACACAAACTCATCAGTAGCATTATCTTAAAACAAACTCACTTGTTTTGAGTCCATGACTCCACTAAATCTACGAGAAATCAAAGCAATTACATGGGTGGATTAAACATGGGGTTTTGTTCTTGTGGTTATATAAACATGGGCGTGGTAACACCCCATGATAAGGAAGTTACAACAAGCTTATCATTCTCTCAAGCTCTGTTATTTTCTTAATAGTTCAACATATCTACACATAATTCAACACACAAATTCCTTCAACTTTCTTTGCTTCCCTCCCCTAAGATCAACCCATTTTTTTTCCTTGTGACTGAAGCAGGGAGGAACGGCTACTATCGTGGTTTAGGCGGGCCCTGTAAGATTTTGATTTCCGAATCTAAAGAAAGTACTTCTACAGTACATTGTTTTACCTAGAATCATTTTTAGGTACTAACAAAAATAATAAGACTATTTCCCCTTGGTAATCTGTTACGCGAATTAGGATTAGTCGTTGCTCCAATATCCTTACAAATATCTTCAACCAGATTTTAAGTCAATGAGATCTGCGATAAATTCTTCAACTGTATACACCAGATTTGCTGCGTGAATAGATGGTCTTTCAGAGGAATATTAGTGTTATATTTTTACAAAGCTAATAATTGACCAAGAATAGTCCAGGGTGCCGTTCTTAAAACTATACCCATATGTTCTTCATCTTGGAATTGAAAAACATAAAGGTGCCAACCTTTAGTTATGATTTCCACACTTCTAAACTTTCGCCACAGAGAATTAACTTTTTATTCACATCATCATAATCCATATCATCCTTAGTAAAAAAATTCCCAAGCACACTTGTTGACCATTCATTTGTAGCAGCATCTACTGCTCTAGTGGTTGAAATGATTATTCCTAAAGGCCTAACAGAAGTAGACCCTATCCTTGTTGAATTTATATTTGATGATAAATAATCCATGTGAATGTTCTGATTGTTGTTCATAATAAAAAGAGAATGTCTTAAAAATGGGTAAAAGATACAACAGGGAAAATCGGTGTTTAGGGTTCTAGAGCTATGAGGATAACGAATGGGGTTATATATGGGACGAAGTCTTTGGATATATTTTTCCTTCCTTAAAAAATGATAAAAAACTGAATGTAGAATAGATTCTTCCAAATAATACATATATAATTTTTGAAATATATCCTGGAGGGAAGCGAATAGGTTATTGCTCCTAAATTTGCGGATGTAACAGTTGGAAGCACACAAATTAAGCCGATGATCGAGCCAATTCAAATTGAATCCAGTCATGGTGAAAATAACTTTTTAAAAAATAACTCACAGTTAGAAAGAGTATTAATCAAAACAACTTTTGATGATCAGAATTTCTTTAAAGATTGAACACTACTGTTCAGATTGAAATGGCACAACTGCGACCTACTTGTTGATAAAATTGCTAGAAGACCAACCACAAATGGTTACCAAATATGGTAATTACTAAGGAAGATAATATAAATCTGCAAAGAAACTTAGTGATTCATTAGAAAAGGTGAACAACAGAGAAAAAATTTTCTATTGACTTACTGGAAAACTGATGTGATTTGTAGTTGTGGTAAGAAAAGGTTTCAAACTCTCGAACTTGTGAAGACTGATTTTAATTTTAATAAACTAATTTTTAAACTAAAAATATGCACAAAAGATGAAAATAATTTTCACAAATACTGAGGTTATGGATTTCACCATTAACCAATTAAAGTGACTCAATCTAATTATTAATTATGCAATTCTTACATTTAATTTGATTCTAAAATATTGCAACAATTAGATTTTTAAAACAACAATTGTATAACAAAAGCATGGAACATCTAAAACCTAGGCCAAAGCATATACCATCTAACGAAATCACAATTGCTTATCAAAAATCATTAAATCAATTTTTAACCAAGGCAATTAATCATAAAAGAAATTAGAGAAATTAATTAAAATAGAAATATACCACTTTTATTGAAACAATGGCTTCCTCCATCACCTCAGCATATGGGGTTTATCTCATATTGCTCAAAACACCCTCAAAAGTTTGATACATAGCTCAAAGTGTTTGAAAATAATGAAAAAGAATGAAAATAATGAAAACAGTAACGTTACAGACTCACTGTTACAGAGGGATAACTGTTTCCTGAAGATATACGTCGCAAATGAAGATATCTGTTGCAAAGTTAAAAGCTTTAGCAACGGAATTTTTAAACTTTTCGCCACGAGATCTTCAAACGTTTCACAACAGAATCTTCATCTTCTTCATCACGATCATGAGCAGAATTTCTGGATTTTTGATTTTCGCCCTCTGGCCTCTCCTGACCCCCCGTAACTCTTATACACCTCTCTTATTTATATTACAACAATTAACAACCCATCAAATCTTCTCAAATCTTCCCAAAATTTAATGAATATTTTCTCTTTAATTCTCGTGATTTGGTTTGATATCCTGTGTTGATTTTGTGGTTGCTAAAATCTCTCCATGATAATGGCAAGATAATATCTTGTTTTATCTCCTCAAAATACTCTTAATAAATCCTTAATTATTCGCCGAAAATCTTCACACGGTGAAGAAAATATTCCCTCCAAAAATACTTTGAATTTGAAAATGAGTGGTTACCCATATCCAATGTATGGGTGTCTTTATCATTTTCCATGGGTGCCTTTTACAAAATCTTGGATGCCTTTAACACTTTTGATGGGGGTGTTTTTAGCACTTTTTAGCCGATTTTTCCCAAATGTTTATTTCTTCCAAAAATACCTAAAAGCACATAAAATGATAATATTAGTACAAAATATGAGAACTATTAACACAAGTATGAGACTAAATAAGACACATAAATGTGTCTATCAAATACCCACAAACTTAATATTTGCTAGTCCTCAAGCAAATCTAAAATAAATCCTAACTCACTTTCGCAGGCATCACGATTGCACTTAGCGTGTGCAATAAGCATTTAAACCCCTAGGTGTCCCTATTGGACGAGTTTTGTCTCGTGAGGGTTTACAATAGGTGTACCCACAAAACCTTTACTCCAAACCCTAGCTACCTGTGAGTGATTAAGGATAGATACTAAACAAGCTATTTAATTGGCATACTAAATTCTTCGGCTATGGGAATCATTACTCTATATGAGTCCAATTGCTTTACACGAGTCTTCACTCAGCGCACTAAAATTCATACAAGAATTCAAAAGTCTAATTAGATAGTCGATCAACCACAATACTCAGAATCTATCAAAGTACAATCACATGAAAAGATTTAAAAGATGGATGTGGACAAGATGAAGTTTGCACATGTTGACTAAGGTGAACGGTGTTCCCCATATCTGTCTGAAGGTCGCCGCCAAGATGAATCCTAATGGATTGAGATTCGCTCCCACTAGTCTTATTCCTTAAACTAATATCGACTCAGCTGGTATATACAAGGGTGCAACGGTCGATTTATTGAAAATAAAACAATTATACTGACAACATGATTAGATCCTTTGAATCTAAGCGCATGGTCCTTTTCAGCAGATTACATGATAGTTCCCATGGATCCTGCATTCCACGCTTTCTTAGGCGACGGAGACATGGAGAACACACACATATTGTTATCAAAGTGTCAATACTCGAATTTTTTTTTTATTTTTTTTTAAATAATGGGGCTTTATCTCAAACATTCTACTTCATCCTGACGGTGATAACAATTCGATATTGGTGCCCCACCAAATCACTTGGAGAAACACAAAAATTGCAAACTCAAAAACAGAAGGTGATATGGTTGAGATAGACTCCGACATATGGTGACAACTATCATGTTATTTCTAACACCTGAGCTAGGCATCCTTTTATGAATATACCATTTAGCTGGGCACATCGATTCCTACAGAAAAATAGCTAAGTTTCCATCTACCTAGAATGCTTAGTGTCATCTTGAATTGTTCACAAGTTTCTAGACTTTGGAGTTTCATACTTCACTAAAAGTTTCTCCCTTACCCCCAAACTTAAATCTAACATTTTCCTGAATATTCTAAAGATGAATTATTAAATATATCAACAAGGAAAAACTGTTACCAATCAAAGGAAAGGAGTTAAGGAAAGATATTACCGTATCGCACGAGCATGGGTTACCTCCCAAGAAGTGCTAAGTTTAAAGTCTTCAGCCAGACTTAGAAAGAATTAGTCACCTCATTAAATCATACAACAATAGTCAGAACAACTGTGGGTCTTCTAAAAAAAATAACGCTTTCAAAAATAAAAGGAAACTGCAGCAGACCCAAAAAGTGAACAAACAAAGTACACCCTTATCCCTATCTAATGTCTTGTTTAAGACAACTACATCTAATTGAGGTTCAGGTTCGGGCTCTATGAAAGGGTCTAGATAAATCTCTTTAGGCTGAATTTCCCCATATTCAGGATCCATAGGATCAGGTTGTAGAGTTTGGAAAAACTCAAATAATAAATTTAAGGCACATAATAATAACCTGAATAATTGAGGATCCTCAATTTCAATCATATTTGACCCACACAGTTGACTACTACAAAAATAGTGGTCATTCTTAAGCAAATGTGTCGATTCTAATCTCCTAAAGTAATTAGGCTTAGTCTCAAAACTTAATAACTGACACATTTGAAATTCAAACATTCCCACATATGGAAGAAAATATTTTGGTGGGAAAAAAAAGTCAATATTGGTATTATTTCCTGGTTAGACCACATCAACCAGAGGATGGGTCTCTAACAACTGAACTTCTTTATGAACATCAACAGGCTTAGGGAATCTAGTTTGAAGATAATCTTGAATAATGGTAGAGGTGCATATGTCAAGTCCCAAGTGAGGGACTTTAAGCAGGGATACTTGACAATTACAAGAATCATCGGTACCCCCAAACTTAGGGTGGACATTACTCTCATATGGACTAGATACTATTGGTTGGATTCTAGTGTCCTTAAGGTCAGAACTACACTCAGCTTCATCTATAGAAGGAATTAGCTTTCCATATATTATAGGTGTCCATCAAAGGTGCAGAACCTAACAATTTATTCACCTCATTAATAACACTATCTTCGTCAACATCAAACCCAAAGTGGGCTAGGCATTTCTCTAATGGATATTCTAACAAAGTCTTTGGTAAAGTTTTCTGAACTGAAGTACTAGTTATGTTCGCTTCTTCTAAACCATAGATCTTACAAGAAGGTTTTCTATTCATACTAAATAGATTCAGTTCAATAGTCATGTTACCAAAAGAAAAATTAATTATTCCATTTCCATAGTTGATGACGACATTATATGTAGCTAAAAAGGGACGACCTAAGATCACTGGTATTTTAGCCTCTGGGACCTGAAAAGGTTGGGTGTCTAGGACAACAAAATCCACTGGGGAAACTATTCTATCAACCTGAATCAAATCATCCTCTATCACATTAAAAATTCTCTAAGAGTCTATCATCTTCGCCAGAGACTATTGTCTTCGAATCGTTAGACTCTAAATCACTAGTCTCAAGACAAACTCGTTCCTCTAAACCATTATCGATTTCAAAACAAGAAAATTCTGCACCGTTTAAAATAGTGGTATCTCTAGTCAAATCCTCTTCCTTTTGAATAGGTGAATAATCATTAAAATTATTTGGATTCAGAAATAACACTATCATCATGAAGCACCATTCGAGTGACAATTTCTTGATCACTCTGCCTGTATATTTTAAGTTCTTCACAAATACTATCCTCATCATCATAATAATATGAAGATGTTTGAACCTCGTCTAAATAAGTAGTGTTACCAATTCTATCCTCGCCCTGTTGACTAGGTGAATAATTATCAAGGGTATCACTATATTGGAAATTAAGATAATTTTGAACAGTATGATTCTTTGCAGAACTTTCGTTCACACTTAGTAGGAACCTATTAATATCCTCAATCATCTGCTTTGAATTCTCAGTCATCCGCTTTTATGATTCTTCTTGTATCCTCAGTCAACTCCTTGACGGAATTATCTAAAAAAAAACTAGATCATAAAGATTGCTAGGTCGTAACTGCTCGTGTGATTCTTCTAAAGGCATAATATGTTCATTATAATTACTAGATTGTACATGCTTTAGGGCATCTCTCCAAGGAAAAGAACTCGAATTTTGTTCATTTTCATGTTCATAAGACGGGTGTATGTACGTATAGTAATTGGGATCACCTTGGTATGAACCATAACCTTCAGAAGGTTGGTAGTGGTCCCAAGTACTATCCACACTATGGTCATAGTAAGGGTGATGCCTGTTTTGAAACTCAGTTGGATATTCATTGTAATACCAGCTCGACATTTTCTAAAAGTTTCCTAATAAATTTATAAAAAATCTAAGAAAATAAATCCTAACATGAAGGGGTTCTAAACATACACAAACAAGGCCGACTCAACCAAATCAAATCTACTGAATCTAGAAAACAAAAAGCATCAAGGCTCCACTTATATTGTTTCTAGACCAACTTCTATTTTTCCAAAAGGCAACTAGTTACAGTTTTAGCAAACCTCTTAGAACGATCTCAATTAGATTAAGTCGAAGAGAAACAGGATAAGCTCTAAGGAGCTTTGATAACCCTGTCTCTTTGGCACTTTTCCCTGGGTTACAAGGCGTCTCTAATCAACTTAAACTAATCTTCTTGGACCTTGAGTTAGGCTAATAAAGTAACCAATACAGTCCTTTTGAATGATTTTCCAAGAAGCTCGTTACTCTATAGCTCTCTTTCTAGTCGAATTTTAGGCTTAGGTTCGCATTAGGTAACGTGTTCCTAAGGCGGGAAAGAAGGAAGCGGTGATGAAATACGAGTCCTTATCTTATATGGCCAGTCCTTGCCCTTTACTAGAAAATAAATTCCGTATTCAAGTCCTCAACATATACGCATTACGAAGGAATACAGAAAACCCACTGACAGGGGATTCGTGAGTGGTTAGAGTCTTACCTCCCGTACCAGACGAGCGATGAACCGTTGAAGTCGACCCTGGCCACCGACTCCTATGTCAGTGTACGAATCCAAGGGGCCGAGACAATATCGTAATTGTCGTCCTTCCCTGTTACAGTTTATATTTAAATACCCTTTCGCAGGGTTTAAAAAATAATAATAAAGTCCAAAAGTTCAAAGTCCAAAAACAGAAAAATACCTAAAATAGTTACAAAAATAATAAGAATTTCCTAATATAGTTTTCTAAAAAAAAAAATCAAAACCTAAAAATTAAAAAAAAATTAACTAAAAAAAATAGAAAAATATTATCTTTTTTTTTCTGTTCTTTTCGATTTGTCTTCGATTCCAGGTCTTTAATCAACCAATATAGTCTTTATCTCCAATTTATTTTTGATCCAAAACCTGTAATACAAAGAAAAATACCCAAAAACGTAAAATAGAACAAAAATAAAAAATCTAACTAAACTAACTAACCTAAAAAAAAACTAAAAACAAGTCCGCGTCGGCGGCGCCAAAAATTGATGTGATTTGTAATTGTGGTAAGAAAAGGTTTCAAACTCTCGAACTTGTGAAGACTGATTTTAGATTTTAATAAACTAATTTTTAAACTAAAAATATGCACAAAAGATGAAAATAATTTTCACAAATACTGAGGTTATGGATTTCACCATTAACCAATTAAAGTGATTCAATCTAATTATTATTTATGCAATTCTTACATTTAATTTGATTCTAAAATATTGCAACAAGTAGATTTTTAAAACAACAATTGTATAACAAAAGCATAGAACATCTAAAACCTAGGCCAAAGCATGTACCATCTAACGAAATCACAATTTCTTAACAAAAATCATTAAATCAATTTTAACCAAGGAAATTAATCATAAAAGAAATTGTAAAAATTAATTAAAATAGAAATATACCACTTTTATTGAAACAATGGCATCCTCCATCACCTCAGCATATGGGGTTTAGCTCATATTGCTCAAAACACCCTCAAAAGTTTGATACATAGCTCAAAGTGTTTGAAAAGAATGAAAAAGAATGAAAATAATGAAAACATTGAGTTTGCAACGTTTATAAACGTTACAGACTCACTGTTACAGAGGGATAACTGTTTCCTGAAGATATACGTCGCAAATGAAGATATCCGTTGCAAAGTTAAAAGCTTTAGCAATGGAATTTTCAAACTTTTCGCCACGGGATCTTCAAACGTTTCACAACAGAATCTTCATCTTCTTCATCACGATCATGAGCAGAATTTCTTGATTTTTGATTTTCGCTCTCTGGCCTCTCCTGACCCCCCGTAACTCTTATACACCTCTCTTATTTATATTACAACAATTAACAACCCTTCAAATCTTCTCAAATCTTCCCAAAATTCAATGAATATTTTCTCTTTAATTCTCGTGATTTGATTTGATATCATGTGTTGAGTTTGTCGTATCTAAAATCTCTCCATGATAATGGCAAGATAATATCTTGTTTTATCTCCTCAAAATACTCTTAATCCATCCTCAATTATTCGCCGAAAATCTTCACACGGTGAAGAAAATATTCCCGGCAAAAATACTTTGAATTTGAAAATGAGTGGTTTCCCATATCCAATGTATGGGTGTCTTTATCATTTGCCATGGGTGCCTTTAACAAAATCTTGGATGCCTTTAACACTTTTGATGGGGGTGTTTTTAGCACTTTTTAGCTGATTTTTCCCAAATGTTTATTTCTTCCAAAAACACCTAAAAGCACATAAAATGATAATATTAGTACAAAATATGAGAACTATTAACACAAGTATGACTAAATAAGACACATAAATGTGTCTATCAAAAACAGATGTAAAACTGTATTTTTCGTATGACGCTTACTCAAGGACGCGTCATGGTATGCGATGAAGCTTCATCTCAAACTTGTAAAATTTACCCGGGGAGGCGTCAGGGTGTGGATGCATCAGCCTTGTATAGTAGTGCTAAGGCACTCTTATGCGTGATGCTTACTCAAGGAAGCATCACAAATATAAATGACTTTTACTCGAAAGGAACAATTAGCCTTGACGCTTACCCGAGAGCCCAATATAGTGCTAAGGCACTATTATACCGTGAAGCTTACTGGAGGAAGCTTCACTGTTCAAATATAGCTTACCGGAGGAAGCTTCCCTGATCCATGATGCAAACCCGAGAAGGCATCACTAAAAAGTACAGTCGATGGATGTCCCTTACCATTCTTTTCCAAACATATGGAAATGCGATTAACACATATATATAAAGGAATCATTGGTTGAAAATCGATGAAGCGTACCCAAGGATGCTTACTCAAGGAAGCATCCCTATTTCTATGTGTCTTACCCAAGGAAGCTTGAGTGATACGAAAACATCATTCAATCATGTTGCGTACTCGAGAATGCATTATGCATTACTAAGTAGCGATAGTTATGCACAAGCTGGTGCATACCTTGTGAAAGTCCCTTGGCCTATGAGAACTAGGCTTATCTTGGACTTTGTCCTTGCAACGAAGTTAGAATCGATGTTGGATTTTCCTTAGTAAGATTATGTTGGTTGTTCCTTTCAAAATGACCCTTCGGATGAACTACAGTCATGCTTGATCCCTTCAAGGTACGGGTTGGGTACGTAGGCAGCCGCAATGCAATACATTAAGGTGCAGTACCTTGTCGCTCATATCATCTAATTTAGAGGTGATTGCGGCATATTGGTAACTCATATCATCTGGCTCGGCAATGCTAAGTCAATAGATGATTGTTGCCATATTCGATGAGGTAGTTGCAATTCCATTCGATGGATTGTTCATACTTCTTATCAATATTTACGGCATGGAATGGCATGTTCCTGGATGTTGTACCCTTGGAAAGAGCAAGATCAGTGCAGGATCCAGCACATGGTTGGAATAGATTTGAGGAATTGGAAATTAGGCTTGAAATGGCATATGTGTTAGTCCAGGGCATGACTTAGGTTTGGATAATGATGGTAACTAGGTGATGCACGCAAAGAGGCATCATCATTGGATTTTATAGCCTTGGACCCTCTGCAGAACAAGGTGAGTTGGAATAATGTGAAGCTACTACGAAAACTATGTTGTGAGTATTTATGCTTACAAAGCATGCTTGGAAAGTCAAATCGACTTGTATTTGCCTAGTGATAAGTAAAGCTTTAAGGCCCATTAACCGTCCTTTCGAATGGCGCGTCGTGGAGTCCTGACCTTTGCGACATAGCTTCGAAAGCGGAAGTTTCCGGTCCGTCACAGCAAATTGAAAAAAAACTAAAATGAATACAAAAGAAAGATTTTATCTAAGGAAGAGAAAGTAAAACTTAAATCGACATAAAACAGATTGAAAGAAATCTAAAAACAAAACAAGAAGATAAATTTAATAGAAGGAAGAGAAACTAAAAACTTGAATCAACATAAAAACCTAATTCCTGAGCGCCTTCTGATTGTTAACGATAAACCATGGCTATTAGATGCTCTGTAAGATATGATTTGATTTATGCTCAAAGTAAATAAAGATTATATTCCTTTGATCTAATTGGGTACTTTCCCATTTACCTTCCGGAGTTATTAAATCTCTTACCAACTCTCAGATTTATACATAAGATTACCAACAATCTTAAGACAGGTTCATATTACCGTGTGTTTACTGCAATAAACAAAGTTTGTCAATTTCGTTCGGCTTACTAAGAAATTTTCTCCGTTTAGTTTCTATAGTACATGCCCTTGTCAATTTGAACAAGTAATTAAATTGACTCTACTGGTGAGAATAAATTTAAATTGGCTTTGATTAGTAGTTTGCAGACTTAATTAAAAATTCAATTGACTAGTGTTATCTATTGTTAACATTTAGACTAATTTAATCGATCATTTGGTGGTCTCCTATTCCAGTTTAATCTCACTGGGTTATTTAAACTCAAGATTGAACTTTGTGAGACGTATTAAGGGATTCCGTTTAAGTGGTTCCGTTTACAATAGTTTAAATTATTTCTTCTTGTTTGTATTTTTATTTTGTTAGCAGAACTTTCAATCCATTATGTTTCTGTATGTACCTTGTTACCTAACAAAAATATTTTGGAAGTTCTTACACAGTTAACAATGAAGCCTAAGGGATGCCCAAATATGAAGGCTGTAATATCAGAAATGAAATTGGTTGGAGATTCTCGTGAATGCTAGGTAGATAGTGGGTCTACTAGCCATATTTTTGTGCCGATAAGAACATGTTCACTTCTTATAAAAATGTGTATGATGAAACACTCTTCATGGGAAAATCTGCGACATTAAAAATTGTCAGAAAAGGGAAAATCATTCTTAAAATAATATCTGAAAAATAACTCAATTTGAATAATGTTCTACTTGCACCAAGTATTCAGATCAACTTAATCTCTTGTTCATTATTACTAAAGCATGGTTTTAAAATTCACTACAAAAAAAACGGGTTTAAGCGACTGGTAGTTTTAAGTCGCTTAAAGCCCCTTTTAAGTCGCTATAACCGTTATAGCGACTAAAAGTGGCGCTCGCTACGTTGGTTGCCCAAAGCCATGTATCTCAAAGTCTTGAGCGACCATGCAATCGCTCTAGTAATAAACCAACTTACCTAAAGCGAGTATTTTTCTCATTGCTTAACATTTAGACCAACTAACATGGAGCAAGTAAAACTGTAATCGCTTAACATGTAGACCAACCAATGTAGCAAGTAAACTACCAATCGCTTCAGATATACCAATCATTTTAAAGCAAGTAAAATACTTAGTTGATATATACATGGAGCAACTCTTTTTGAAAGTGCTTGGTTAAAGTTTTAAGCGATCAAATAATTTGCTCGCTAAAAGTGATTTCCGATTTTGATTGGCCTGAAGTTGGTTGCTCAACCTTTTGAGGTACAAAATTTTTTACTCTCTAGAAGCAACTTGTGACTTAGGAGCTATTAAACTACCTAGTTGGAAGATACATGGAGCAACTTAACTTGATTTTAATTGGTTAAAATTTTTTAAGTGATCAAATGATTTTGCTTGCTACAAGCGATTTTTGCTTTTGATTGTCCTGAAGTTGGTTGCTTAAACTTTTAAGGTATCAAAGTTTTTACTCAAGTTGATTGTTTAAATTTTTAAGCTTCTAAATTATTTTAGAATTCAGATTTTGATTGGCTTAAAGTTGGTTGCTGGAGTATTTAAGCTACTCACTTTTTTTGCTCATTTGATTTAAATAATCCGAAAATCTAATTATAACTAAAAAAAAAGTTATAACTAAGATTATATAATTAAAATGAAAACAAATGATATAGTAAGCCAAGTGGATGACAATCACTGCCTGTATACAACCTATAAATTCGTCTCTCTAGCAACAACAAATAAGGAATAATTTCTATAGAACAGTTTACAGATATATCTGATTTCAAAATTTTGGTCCATTGCTCCAAAGGAAATTGGACTATCAACCCAGGGAACATTTACAGGTGGACATGTTCTTTTTCCTCATTAATAACAGCTTCTTCAAGATAACCTTTTCACCTAGCCGTTCCTTTATCAGTTGATGGGTATCAGGGGAATCAGGTTCTACCTGACTGGAGATTCGTTGTAGTTGTTGCTGCTGCTGTTGGTGTGGATGTGGTGGAATTTAGGTAGTATGAAAGAATGATGCTAATCTCTGTGAACTCTGGTCGGGTTCTTGGGTCTTCATCCCAGCAATACTTGATGAGCGAGACGAACTACTTAGGGAGATAGATGCACATACTTCTCTTTAGTCTCATTTTTCTTGGGTTTAACTCTTGCTACAGTTTACAAAACTGCCTGTTCAGCAATTAAAAAAAAATGAATTCAGCAAAGAAACAATGTCTGATGTACAACTAAAGCATGTAAAACTGAAATTGGGTAAGGAAACACACAAACATATATATATATAACATATATTCAACCAAAAAAACATGGCAATTCCAATTGCAGTATTGAAAGGTACTCGAATTATCCATGTCGTGGAAATTTCGGTATCTAAACATCAGGTTTATGATAATTAAAGAAACAGGAAACATGGCATCCTTTTTCTATTGCTCCATTGACAAGTTAATCATATGAGTGGCAGTAATTCTTGCTCATACTAGAATAACTATAACATTTGAAACCGTTTAAGTGATCCTTCAAGGCAACATAAATCAAGACTCTAACTACTTAACAATCATAATCATCATCCAAAAGACAACACTGATTTGTTCTACAGGAACCATGCCCTCAGAAAAAATTTACACTAATTATATTCCTATATCTAAATTTCAATTCCAGAACTAAAGTTTAAAGACTAATAAATGGCATATTTCATGTGATGTTTAATACACAAGGTGAGGGCTAAGGAGAGAGATAAATCATGTAACACAATCAACTCAAAATAATGCTCTCTATACTAATATCTATGCACACAGATTATAAATAGCTTCATCATCAACAAAAGAATGCATGATAACCGACCTTTTGGTCACCAACCTGGTTGAAAGAACAAAGACGAACAATTATGCACATGAAAAATTATTTAACAAGCACAATACAAATATCATAGGAAAACTCTTCAGCAGTGGAAGGGTGATCACTTACGACTTAGTCATCGAGATAACTCCTTGAAGGACCCCAGAAGTACCACCCAGCACTGGAAGCAGTGCAAACAGTAAACCGACAGCACAATCCTGGAAATTAAGAAGTTAATTAATAAACAATAATAATAAATAAACCCTGGGATGCAAAGTCCAGCACTCGCAAGAAATACAGTGCTTTCCAATTGACAGCAGAAGTAAAAAGATAAACTCAATTTTTCCAAGATGCTATATATAAAGTAGAATGGAAACAGATGAATATCTAAGATTAAGTTCATCATAAGAGATAATTAGAAGTATCAAAATACCTGAAGAATAAGGGTTCCAACAGTAACTTGACCATGAAGTGCATTGATACTATTTCTTTCCATCAAAAACTTTAAAACCTGAGGGTGAAGAAAGGAGAGTGAGAAATTTCAAAGCATAATGCAGAAAAAATGAAACAAAACCTATGATTCAAGTTAGCACAACTTCTCAGAATTTGGACATGCCAAAATCACATCAGGGGATACTGATTGGAAAAACAAACAACATACATAGTTCAATGGATAGTTGACTAGGAAGAATATTTGATTTTGGTTTCACCAGCACCGTTACAAAGTTCCATTTATATGGTGAATCTCAATTTTGAATTCATCAAAAAGAACTCAGGGACCAAGATCACAAAGCTTAAAATCAAGAGCAAAGCCATCTTACTATCAACTGAAGAAAAGTTAGTTAACAGTGCAGTAGGAAAAGACAAACAAGCTATAAAAAAAAAACAGACTAAAATGAGTGAAAACAAATTAGTGGCATTTAACTCTCTCTCAATACTTTATCGATAGAGAATATGTGAATCGAAGTTATGATTAAGTTAGCTCAGAAAATAGACTTGTCATCCTAAAGAAATATCAGAGACTTACCACAGCTGTTGATGACATAGACAACAAAACACCAACGAAAACCCCCTCCGAAGCTCTGCCACCGCATAGCTGAAGAGAGATGAAAACAACAGTAAGACATCTGAGAGGATAGTATGTTTCTTCAGATTCATTTTAGATTTCTAAGCCAGAAGTTGGATACACTAGCATTATTTTTATATTTATAACATCTAGTTTTTTACAACCGAGAAAATAGCCAGAAAACTATACAATCGTGCAAAGCACAGTCACTGAGAATATACAACAAAGCTATATGATGGAAACTTGGCAGATATCAATTAGTGGCCAACAACATAAGGATGAAGGACCGAACAAGAGTACATTAGATTTACCTAATATCATTTAAACTTTAAAGAGCGGAAACTCCAAATGACCAATGAAAATGAATGAAAAGAGAAAAAGATGAGGAGTCTGGTAGTACACATGCTTCTTCTTCATATCAAGATAACGACAAAATTAACAACAAATAAGCCGATCAAAACGTATAATCAACTTTAACCTTATCATCTATTAATGTTGGAGTCTCATCTGCTCGATTCTCATCCAAATTGAGGATATCGTGAATATGAAATGACCTAACATATATAAAAAAGGATACGGAGATTAGTCCAATTATATGAAGAGCTAAAACAACTTTAACCTGAGGGTGAAGAAATGAGATTGAGAAATTTCAAAGCATAATGGAACCCTAGCTAGTTGAAAATCCAGATTCGGCGGTAATGGTGGTGATGGTGCAGTCGATGGAGGCGGCTCAAATTGGAGAGACAAAGAAAATGACGAAAATGAAGTGAAATTTTTCTTAGGGTTTTGAAAACAAAAATGTTAACGGTGGATAAGCCACCTCATACGGATCATGGAAATATTTTGATGGTCCAGATTCGAAGTTGGATGCTCATACGGATTGTGTGTTAGTTACCAAAGTGTGTTAGTTAAAAGGTGGATAACGAATTTCGGATGTCGAAAGCAAAACGTAACGGATTTTGGAAATTAGGATTCATCCAAAATATTTGGGTTTTTTTATAATTAGGGTTCTTAGTTTGTCATTTGTTTTAACTTTACTATTTAATGAATTGGGAAAGAATTGGGATGTTGCTTAATTTCTTGTATAAATTAAGTTAAGCTTTACCTAATAACAAAAAATATTGTTTTCTTATTTGATATTAAATATATGATCATCCCAATTAAAAGGAATTGGGACGCAGAGCATGATGAGGAAGAGTTTAGGGTCAATGTTGCCACTCTTAAGTTTTTGCACACATGAGACATCCCATTTTGCTTGTCCGATAAGTTTAACGAGTTATGGGAAGAGGTTACTACGGATAATAAGGCGAACATCGATAAGTTTAGGGCACCAATTAAGATTCCGAATCAGGGGAAGAAACACTATGAGGAATATAATACGATGAAGAATGGGTTCAGGGCACTGATGATGATTCCTACTTAGGGAAAGAGGTTATGAAGGATAATATACAGAACAACAATGGAAGGAGGGTACTGGTGAAGATTCTCACTCAGAGGAATATGTTACTACGGATACTAAGGCGAACACCGATAAGTTTAGGGCACCGATGAAGATTCCGACTCAGAGGTTGGTCTTAAATTATGAAACTAAAACAAGAAAAAAATTATGCTTAAGTAAGAGTTGAGGAATATAAACTTAGGTCGGTCCTAAATTACATACAATGATATTAACTAAAAAGGTTGAGGAATATAAACTTAGATCAATGTACTAGGTCATTAAGTTGAATACGACTAACATAAGTACATTTAGGTTTCGAATATGACGAACATTTGTAGGTCTAGAGTTCCTATGAAGATTCCAACTTAGTGGAAAAGGTCATTAATCAAAAGATGACAAGAACAATATCTTTAGATTTTTGATGACAAGGCATACTTATTCTAAAGCAAAGTATGACAAAACGTGGTATCTTTAGAGTTCTGGTAAGGACTTTGACTTATTTTTAAGCATAATATGACAAGAAAGTGGTATATTTGGAGTTTTAGTGAAGGTTCTGACTTATTCTTTCGCTTATATTTGGAGTGGTATATCGATTTTCCATCATGTTCACTTAATTTCGCTTGTTATCCGTCAATCTTACCCATTGTCAGTCGACTTTACTCAATTTCTCTCAGATTCTATCGGTTTCTCACATTATCCATCATTTTGACCGAGTGCCCGTCGTCATTGGGAATTTCGATTGGGCTCACTCAACTTCTCTCACGATTTCATTGCTAGGTTTAGAGTTATGGTATAGATATAAACAATCACATTAATATCTCTCAGATTCCATCAGTTTCTCCAGTTATCCATCATTCTAACCGAATGTCTATCAATCTAACAAATCTAACAATATCAAACTATAATTTCATTAATCTCACTAAAATTCACTTAAATTTTTATCGAACCACTAGAATACACTTAATTTTGATCGATCTTACTCAAATTATATCAATTTCACTCGATTTCACTTTGATTTATTGAATTTTATCCAATTTTGATCAAACTTATTCATTTTGTTATCGATCTAAGAAATCTAACGATATGAAACTATGATTTCATCAATCTCACTAAAATTCACTCAATTTTTTATCGAACCGACTTGAATACACTCAATTTTGATCGATCTTACTCAAATTATATCAATTTTTCATCAATTTCACTCAATTTCACTTAGATTTATTGAATTTTATTCAATCTCAATCAAACTTAATCATTTTGTTATCGATCTAACAAATCTAACGATATAAAACTATGATTTCATCAAT
>JAJJMC010016440.1:8190362-8218912 GCA_023531435.1 Papaver californicum
TTTGATTTATTGAATTTTATTTAATCTCAATCAAACTTATTCATTTTGTTATCGATCTAACAAATCTAACGATATGAAACTATGATTTCATCAATCTCACTAAAATTCACTCAATTTGTAATCGAATCGACTTGAATACACTCAATTTTGATCGATCTTACTCAAACTATATTAATTTTTCATCAATTTCATCGATTTCACTTGAATTTTAATTGAACATCTATTGGGGTTCAACCCAATTCATCAAATTATAACTTATAAACAAATGACAAACTAAGAACCCTAATTAAAAAAAAACAAATATTTTGGATGAATACTAATTTCAAATTTGGTTAGGTTACGATAGAAATATCCGCTGCCGACATTCGAAATCCGATATCCACCTTTCAAATTTTTGTTTTAGTAAGATGGTAACTAACACACACAATGATAACTAACACACATAATGGTAACTAACACACGATCCTTATGACTATCCAACAACGAATCTGGATCATCAAAATATTTCCCTGATTCGTACGAGGCACCATCACCACCGTTAATTCTTTTTTATCAAAATCCTAAACAAAATTTTCTCTTTCATTTTTGACATTTTGTTTTCTCTCTCCCAATTTGAGCCGCATCACCACCATCACCAATCCGAGAAAACTAGTAAAGTGTTGGTGATAATGAGAAGGTTATTGAGGGAAAATGTTACAACCTTTAGTAAAGTGTTCTGAGAAGGTTCTTGAGGGAAAATTTGAAGGGGAAAGTGTTGTTGGTTCTGATTCTATAAATAAAGAAGTTAGAGAAGATGAATGAGTTGTTGTTCTTGAAGAAGTAGAAATTAGGATTTCTGAAATGGAAACTGTTGAAGAGACTGCTTCTGTTGTTAGGGAGGAAGAAGAGAAACAAGATCTTGGTGTAGAAAATGTTGGTTCTGTTTCTGTAAATGAAGAAGTTGAGGAGGAGAAACGAGAAAATGGAGTTGTTATTGAAGAAGAAAATCACAAGGAAATTAAGGTTTCTAAAATGGAAACAGAAGAAAATCACAAGGAAATTAGGGTTTCTAAAATGGAGTTGTTATTGTAGTTATTGTAGTAGAATCTAATGAACTTTCTTCTGCATCTTTGCAGGGTTACCTCGATCCGGAGTACTTCCTAACACACAATTTGACAGACAAAAGTGATGTCTACAGCCTTGGAGTTGTGTTTCTAGAGATTTTAACAGGGAGGCAACCAATCCAACATGGTAAAAACATTGTCCGTGAGGTACTACACTAACTCCTCATCTAACTTACTGATTTAATGTACCAAAAAGCTCTTGTAAGAGCTTGACAGTTTATAATTGCAATCTTCTTTTTAAGGTGAATGGGGCCTATAGCTCTGGTAAGATCTTCTCAGTCATTGATGAAAAAATGGGATCTTATCTTTCTGAATGTATCAAGAAGTTTGTAAAGTTGCACCTACAGTGTTGCCAAGAAGATACAGATGCTCGACCTTCGATGGCAGAGATTGTAAAGGAACTGGACGACATCTTGCATATGATGCCAGAATCTGACCTCACCATAACTGTCTCCACAAACCACACTAATGATGCTTCTTTTGTACTTCCAACACCTCCTGCTGGTGCTGGTTCTCAAGCCATGGCTTCTTTCCAACAAGCTCAGGTTTCTATGTCAAAATTTGATCTTTTTTTTTTCAGGGAAAGTTTATTTGACTGTGTGATTATGTTTCTTTGATATTCACAGGCTCTTAGCGGTGGTCCATTGGTACAAGCCCGTAATTTTGATGTGATGATAGGAGTTAATGCTGGTATATCTTGTGTGATGAAAAGAATTAGAGGCAAAGAGGATGTTCAGACTAGGTAAACAATTTATTAACCCACTACCTAACCTAATTTTGGACTGATTAAAAACTAGGAAAACAAATGTTTTTGTCTATAATATGATTAGATATTGGAATTTAGCTGGATTATGATCAGACCACATTGAAAAGTCTCACAGGTATTTAAAAGAAGATAACATTGAAGGTTAATTGTGCTCTCGATGTTGATTCCTTAATACTTCAGATAAGCTATGGAACAATCCACTCTTATGACTTGGTGTAAGCTATGGAACACAGTCCACTCCTAGCCCACTATACCTATAGCAAACTGCATATTAGTATGTAGTGTAATTCATTCAAAAACTGATTCATTTTCTTTATTTATATTTCACAACATTATTGGAGTTTTTCTAGTTTTTTCTTGTAACTTGGTAATGCAGGTCAACCTTGTTGTTCGTTCAACTGAGTAATTTGGTTCAGGTAGCTGTGGTACAACACACCAGATATTTGTAATACCGGCTCTTAAAGAGAATTCGAGTTAGTTGATAGTCTTATAATAAGCTTGTTGAATCTAGTTTTCTAACCCCCAAACCCGTCATTCATTTCAGAAGTCTCTTCGGTCGGGTCATCTTCAAGTGAAATGTTAAAGGATGTATCAAAATAGGTGAAAGCAATGTACATAAAAGTGCAAAAGGTATACTTTTATTCTGCAATGAATATAAAACTGCAACACTTAGATACAAATAGATAGGTATTTGTAGTACAGACTACAGACATGAAATTTTTTGACATGTTTGAATCTTTTGTAGGTAAGAAACTAGATACGTATCTGCCTGAGAAGGATTTCTTTCAGCTTCTATGGTAATGAGTACTCTACTGATCTCAAAATCAGAGCTAAAAAGTGATAGAAAACCGACTTAGCTTAGTGGTTTCCAGGTAGTACAGTACATTGATTTAAATTATCCAGCAGTGCTCGATTTCGGGGATTCGAATTCTGATACAGGTAGGCTCATCCCAGGTCTTGGCAAAAGTCTTGAACGTTCTGCGATGAGTCCAAAAGGCAGGTTCTGCGATGAACGTCTCATTGTCGACTTTATAAGTAACAATTTCTTAACCGTTTGTAGTATATATGCAGTTATGATACATGCAATGTTTTTTTGCTTGCTTATGAGAATGTTAATTCTGTTGCTCGGATGAATTTGATTTGCCGTTCTTGAATTCCTATTTGGAATCTGTTGGTTTCCCAAGTTTCAAAAGAGGGTGTAATTTTGCGGCAGCAAGGTCTACTATACTTCCTGCAACTGCAACATCTGTTAGTCCATTTTCATTGGCAATTCAAGTTACTCAGTTCTTTTGCTTTAAAGATCGAGTTCTTGAGTTGTTTGCAAAAGGTATACTTTTATTCTTCAATGAATATAAAACCGCAACACTTAGATACAAATAGATAGGTATTTGTAGTACAGACTACAGACATGAAAAATTTGACATGTTTGAATCTTTTGCAGGTAAGAAACTAGATAAGTAGCTGCCTGAGAAGGATTTCTTTCAGCTGCTATGGTAATGAGTACTCTACTGATCTCAAAATCAGAGCTAAAAAGTGATAGAAAACCGCATCAATACGAATCTCTAAGTATTTTTCAGCTGATGGGTGCTTCAAAGTTGAATTAGTGTTGTTCAACTTTTGTTTTAATTTATAAGTTGAATTAGTGTTGTTCAACTTCTGTTTTAATTTGTTTTAGAATTGTGGAGATATTAATTATTTATAACGAGATGTAATTTGAATTTTGTGATATAATGAAATTTAATTCAGTTTTTAATTTGGTTCATAATTTATTTAGTATTAATATTATTTTAAAAATTAGAATCGGTGATTGGGATCGAAACCCTTGACCACGGGAAGGAACGACATGATCTTGGTGCGATTTTTCAACCCTGTTCTGCATAGGTAATAAGAGTAGTAGAATTACAGTATTTTGTTTCATGGGAAGGAACGACATGATCTTGCTCGAAAGCTTGTTGATCCTACTATATTCATTCATCTATTCACGGAACGTAAGAATTTACCAGTTCCTCTTATTGTATTAGTAGTCCATATAAAGTACTGTGCTTGTATATGCATATGTTAATAGTCACCAATTGGTTTAAGTGCATATGTGAATAGTCACCAATTGTTTTAAGTGCATTCAGTTAATAACCTAAAAAACCGATTTGGCTTAGTGGTAGAGTGCGTGACTTTTAATCCCGTGGTCAAGGGTTTCGATCCCCTTCGTCGCGCCTGTTTTTTATTTTTATTGAGATTTCAGGAGTATTTTTTTGTTTATACAAGTCATTTTAAAATGTATGCAAAATTTATTTTGTTGATTTTTAAATTTTAATAATCAAAAATAATTTCTCAAAATTAAAAAATAGCTTAAACATAAATCAATCTTAGAAGTAAGAAGCAAAAAATAATTTCTTAGGTTATTAATTTTTTTCTTCCATAAATACATATTCCTCAATATTAAAATATACAAATATTTTACAAATTAAAATATATATAATATTTAGACAAAGATAATAAAAAAAAATGGTGTTATAACCAAGTATAATCGTACTAAAATAGACAAATACGACTTTTTTCCAATGAGTCACACGGATCACAGTCCGTATGACAAATAGAACTAGGTATAAAGCGTTGATGAATTTTGATCATACGGTTTATCTTTCTCCCTCAAGTAATTCATTTTTTAACATGTGGTGGTGGCTTAAACTTAGTTGCTGAGAGAGGTTTGAGCAACCAATTCATTTTCTGTTGCTACGAGTCTGTGCCTCAAAGTGAATAACTACGTGATCACTTTTTTAGATGCTACGAGTTACTTGTAAAACGGATCTAGCAATTAAACATATTTGGTTGTGGCTCAAACTTAGTTGCTGAGAGAGGTTTGAGCAACCAATTTATTTTCTGGTTGCTAGGAGTCGGTGCCTCAAAGTGAATAGCTATATGATCAACTTTTAGCTTCTATAAGTTACTTGAAAAACAGATCTAGCAATTAAACATATTTGGTTGTGGCTCAAATTTAGTTGCTGAGAGAGGTTTGAGCAACCAATTTTTTTTTTTGTTGCTACGAGTCGGTACCTCAAAGTGAATAGCTACATGATCAACTTTTAGCTGCTATAAGTTACTTCAAAAACAGATCTAGCAATTAAACATATTTGGTTGTAGCTCAAACTTAGTTGCTGAGAGAGGTTTGAGCAACCAAATTATTTTGTTGTTGCTACGAGTCGGTGCCTCAAAGTGAATAGCTACATGTTCATTATTTTAGTTGCTATAAGTTACTTGAACAAAGGATCTAGCGATTAAGTGTATTTTTTTCGTTGCTAAATAATAGTGGACACATGTTTATTGCCGCCAAAATTTTTGGCAGTTGCAATTTTAGACGCTTAATCTATTTAAGCGACTAAATTTTCGAGCCCTTGCTAAGATTTTAGACGCTTAAACCCGTTTTTCTTGTAGTGATTGTCTTTGTATTTGATTGTTTCTACCTAAAAATTTGTCCTAGGCAAAACAATATACTGTAGAACTACTTTTTAGGTTCGAGGATCAAAATTGTACAAAACGATCCTAAGATAAGAAGATGGCCGTTCACGTTTTGCTTCGGTTACAAGAGAAGAGATGGGTTGATCTTAGGGGAGGGAAGCAAAGAAAGTTGAAGGAATTTGTATGTTGAATTATGTGTAGACATGGAGAAAAACAGAGCTACGGGAATGATGAACTTGTTCTCTCTGTGTTTTGAAATGGGATAAGTAGCCTATTTATAATGATTGGTAACACACACTTTCCTTGTAAAGTAGTGGAGTTAGTGGGGAGATGAAGTGATGGAGATTATGGGGAGTTATGTTCTAACCGCCCACTTTGTCTTGAGAAGTTTCTGGAAACTTCTGGATCATTACTCCATCACCTCTTCAACCGCTTCAACAGTTACCACTTACTTTGTAACTTACTTGTCATGAGGTGTTTCCACGCCCATGTTACTGTAACCACCATACCAAAACCCCATGTTTAGTCCCCCCATGTAATACGATTTGATCTCTCGTAAGAGTTAGTTGAGTCATGGACTCAAAATTATGAGTTTGTTGTAAAACAATGCTATTAGTTAGCATAAAAAATTTGTGGCATGTTTGCAACATGCAAATTGTGTTTAGTAACAATGGCGCATATAAATGCTATTGGCTCAATCAGAGTGTAGCTAGCACAATTACCGTGGCCTTGGTGATGGCACTAGCAACAAAGAATGATATTGGCACAGGAAACCAAGAATTGCACTAACAGGTGTGAAGAATAATGGTGCAGCCACAACGAAGAGGATATGCGCGGCAGCAGCAGCGCAGGCGCTAACGCTGATGCTAGCACTGCTGGCAGTTGCTGCTAGCGTTGTTGCCGCTGTTTGCTAGTGCTTCCGGTAGTTGTTGCTAGCGTTGCTGCCGCTGGCGCTGTTTGCTAGCACTATTATTCCTTGTTTGGCACGTAGGCATATTGGTTTTGTTGGTTTACTAGGACTGGCACTTGTTGGTGCCAAGGCCATTGCCTATGTGCCAGTGGCATTTGGCATTTCCTAATGTTGTGACCATGACTATGGCCTATTTAAGGTTTCTCAATCTTGTGAGATTTAATTGTTAGTATTTATGCCTAACTTTTGTGCAGTGTATTCAGAACATATTCAAGAGATTCAGCCGTGGAAGTTTGCAACTTGACATAATATTTGATGCGACTCTGCAATTAGATGGTATACATCTAATTAGTGCTTTTATCCAGATATGACATCGCCTCTATTCAGAATGTTCGTAATTTTTTATAATCAACATATTCTAGTTTATACAAATATTTTGCATGGATGCACATGAAATAACGAGGTTTTAGTTGAGTAAAAGCTCTGAAATTTCTACGGGCGCATATATATACAAAGGAGCTACAAGGCTAATTGAGCCACAAGCTGAGTATGCCTTCTTAATTCTCTTACGGAATGTAAGATAGACGTACATATCCATAATCATAATGCTTGTCAGAAATTCGTTTATTATATTTTGGCATCCATGCAAGGTAACTTTTACAATTCATGCCCTTGTCAAAAACCCACATCTACATTAAGTCCCCTGCTTAGCGCGAAACGAGTAATGTTACATGGTAAGCACTAGATGGTGGTCTGCGAGACGAGATAAAATGTGACTTTTATCATTTAATGGTTAACTATTACTAGAAGAGTAGCAATTGGCTGAGCAAGTTTTGATTTTTCTGCAATTGTATTCTCTGGTATTTAGAGCATTGCTAGGGCTTGCTAAGGCTGGCGTTTGTTAGTGTTATGGCCATTGCCTATTGTTAATATCTAAAAATTTCTCTTAGGAAAAATAATGTACTGTAGAAGTACTTTCTTTATATTCGGAAATCAAAATCGTACAAGACAAGCCTAAACCACGATAGTAGCCGTTCTGTCCTGTTTTGGTCACAAGGAGAGAGAATGATTTGATATTAGGGGAGGAAAGCAAAGAAAGTTGAAGGAAATTTATGTATTGAATTGTGTGTAGGAGTGTTGAACTATTGAGAATAACAGAGCTTATGAGAATGGTAAGCTTATTCTTCTTTTGATAACAGGCTAAGTAGACTATTTATAATAGGTTAGAACATACATGTTTCCTTGTAAAGTAGTGAAGGTAGTAGAGATGGAGTAATGGGGATTATGGAGGTAATGGGCGGTTACACCATTACCCCCCATAATCCTCATCGCTCCATCTCTCTACTACACAATAGTAGTCGCTCCGCTCTGCTTCGGTCACAAGGAAAGAAAATGGGTTGATCTTAGGGGAGGGAAACAAAGAAAGTTGAAAGAACTTGTGTGTTGAATTGTATGTAGAAAGGATGAACAATTTAGAAAATAACAGAGCTTGAAAGAGTGATAAGCTTGTCGTGTTTTCTGAATGGGCTAAGGAGCCTATTTCTAATAGTTGAGAACACACATGTTTCCTTGTAAAGTAATAGAGGTAGTGGAGATATGGAGTAATGGGGATTATCGGGGTAATGTATAACCGCCCAGTATCCTTGGAAGTTTCTAGAAAAACATTATTCCATTACCTCCTCAACCATTTCAACCGTCACCACTATTTTGTAACTTCCTTGTCATGGGGTGTTGCCACGCCCATGTTGTTGTAACCACCAGAACAAAACCCCATGTTTAATCCCCCCTATATATTATTTGATTTGAGTCATAGTTTATTGTAAGCTAGTGCTATCAATGAGTTTGTGTTAATCATGGGAAGAACATATTTTGGCGTGTTTTGCACATGTAAGTTGTGTTAGCTCGAATAAGTAAAGATGGTACTAGCATAAGCAAAGGTGAAGAGACGCACAAAGGTAAGAAAAGGGGAGTGCTAGCGATAGCATTGGCGCTAACGCCATCGGGGGTGCCGCTAGTACTGCCAGGGCCTAATTGGCGCGTGAGTGCTGCCGCTAGCACTATTAGGGCCTGTTTGGCGCGCAAGTGATGCCGCTAGCATTATTAGGGTATGTTTGGCACGTGAGTGCTGCCATTAACACTACAAGGGCCTGTTTGCGCATTGATTTTTTGTCCTTTGGCATATGTGTATGCTACTAATTTGTGTTGGGAATATGGATAGGACTTGCTAAGGCTGGAAATTACTGGTACCATGGTTATTGCCTATGCGTCGCTATCTTTGGCATTCATTAATGACGTGGCCATATTTATGGCCTGTTTAGGGTTTCTCAATTGTATGAGATTTAATGTTAGCCTTTATGCTTAACTTTTATGCAGTGTATACAAAATATTTTTAAGAGATTCAGTTGTGGAAATTTACAACTTGAGATAATGCTTGATGCAACTCTGCAATTAGATGGTATGCATCTAAATTTACGTTTTCATTCGGATATGATACGATATTCATTCCGAATGTTTAGAATTTGGTATAATCAGAGTATTCTGATTGACACAAATAGTTTGCATGGACGCACGTAAAATAACGAGGGTTTAGACGGGTAAAACCCTGAAATTTTGTGGACGCATACATATATAAAAGAGCTGCAAGGCTAATGCAGCTATGAGCTGAATCCACATTCTCAACTCTCTTAAGGAATATAAGACGAAAGTACGTATCTATAATTCTGATGTCGGGTCAGAAATTTTATACATATACATTCATTTTATGTCTCTGCAGCTAAGCAAATGCAATATTATAATTTTCTTCTTTGTCAAAAATCCACCATCAAAACCTATGCACCGCTAGCATTGGAATTCATTAATGTCGTGGCCAAATTTATGACCTGTTTATGGTTTCTCAATCATGTGATATTTAATATTAGCAGTTATGCTTAACTTTTATGCAGTGCACACATATCGTTTTCAAGAGATTCAATTGTGGAAGTTTGCTACTTGAGATTATGCTTGATGCGACTCTGCAATTAGATGGTATGCATCTAATTAGCGTTTTTATTCAGATATGGCATAGCCTCTATTCCGAATGCTCACAATTTTGTATTATCAGTATATTTTGGTTAACACAAATAGTTTGCATGGATTCGTATGAAATAACGAGGGTTTAGCTGGGTAAAGCCCTGAAATTTGTAAGGCCCATATATATGCAAAAAGAGACACAAGGCTAATTTATCCAGGAGATGAATATCCCTTCTCGATTTTCTTGCAGAATGTAGGATAAAAATAATATTCATAATTCTGAGGTTTGATTTGAAATTGATGTATATTTATTTCATGCTTTTGCATCAAGGCAAAAAGCGATAACAGAGCTACCGGGCTAATTTAGCCAGGAGTTGAATATGCATTCTCAATTTTCTTGCAGAACGTAAGATAAGAGCACATATCCGTAATTATGATAGTTGTCAGAATTTTATCATTCTCGATTTTCTTGCAGAATATAAGATAGGAGTACGTATCCGTAATTCTTATACTTGTCAGAATTTTATTATTCTCGATTTTCTTGCAGAATGTAAGATAGGAGTACGTATCCGTAATCCCGATGCTTGTCATAATTTTATCATTCTCGATTTTCTTGCAGAATGTAAGATAGGAGTACGTATCCGTAATCCTGATGCTTATCAGAATTTTATCATTCTCGATTTTCTTGCAGAATGTAAGATAGGAGCACGTATCCGTAATTCTGATACTTGTAAGAATTATATCATTCTCGATTTTCTTGCAGAATGTAAGATAGGATTACGTATCCGTAATCCTGATGCTTTTCAAAATTTTATACGTATTTTTATTTCATGCTTCTACAGCTAGGCAAAATAAATCAACGAGCGTAGTTGTTGGATTTTACTAGGAATTCTGATTTGATGACGCTCCGATGATGTCAAATAATCGCTGAAAGAGCGATAGTTGATGTAGTAATGCCTGTAGGATGATAGCGCGTTGTGTGAAGAGCATAAACTATTGAAGCATGGTTGATTATGATGGAGAGACCAAAATTGACCTTGTGTAGCACAAGACCATGACTTCAAGGAGGAAAGCCTTGTTTGACCATCACCAACCACTAACGCTCTCTTTCTTTCTCCTCTCGCCGAGCAGAAACATCCGTATCAGAAGTTGAGACGACAAGGGTCACAGCAGCGAAGCAATGATGACATTGAGTTGATGATGTTTTCTGATTCGAAGCTTGTAAGCCTATATTCCAGGTGTTGATAGGAGAAAGCATGAATTTGAAGTAGTCAGGCATGTCGAGTGTTCATTGTGCTTGAGACGGTCGTGGATGCCTCGTTACTAGTGATAGTTGAGATCATGACCATGAATTCTATCTGTTTAGGGTTTGCTTGGAGTCTGAGGGGAATTGATGGCATCACCTTGAGAATTCCAAGTTTAGTGTGTCTTCCATAGTTGACTAGTGTGATTGAAATCAACAACAACAGTAACAAAGGCGAAGTCCCCATGTTATGGACGTGATCATATTAACAGAGGAAGCTTACGAGCTGTGGAGGTACTGACGTAAAGATGCTTTCGTCAGGATGATGCGAGTGGGGAGTCTTGTTGCTACTACCGTTGTTGATTAAATATTCTGGTCGAAGGAGGTGACTGCGATAAATCTCTGAAACTGAAGAAGTCTTCATTCCCAAGTGTAGCTACTTTGGTTTGCTGCTCGACGATGGATGATTTGATAGTATGATCATGATTCCATGCCTCTAAGGTCTGATCAGGCAAGGGAAGCCAGGAAGGTTGATATCTCTTATTGTTGTTGTTGTTTTTGCGTGCCCTGGCTGGAGCAAGAACTTGAATTGAATTTGGAGTCCTTGTTGGTGCCCAAGTTGTTGAGTCGCAACTGGGACGTTTTCGCGAGCATTGACTGAATGAAATTGTGTCTTATCCTGACCTTTCAGTTTATAAGCTTGTTTTACCCTTTCTGGATGTGATGATAGTATGCTTGAAACATCATTTGGACGAAGTCCCATGGAGACGTTAAGGGTGAAGAAGAGTAGGTGAGAGGTGTCCTGTTACTGCTGACGTGGTACTAGGGGTGTCTTCAAAGACTATGCTCTGAGAGACATCTCTTGAACCATCTTCTGAATCCTTGATTATAGTAAGATGTGCCACCGTGAACAGTCCCCTTTCACGATTCTCTTTGGTTACTAAAGTTGTGTTTTCTAAAGTAGGCTTGGGATGCATCTTAACCTTGTAAGGGATTGCAGGCGCCTACCATACCTGATGACATAGTTGGGAGAGGTGAAGATATCCTTGTAGTGTGCCTTTGGTGACTGAAGTACTTCGTCAAGGTTATGATTCTTTGGTTGACCGTCTCTTTTGTGTTGGAGAGGTTCTTGATAGTGAGGGGAGCTCGTGTAAACCTTCATTCCCCGAGTGTTGTTCACGTGATTCTTCAGATACAGCTGCTGAAGATGGGGCTCCAAGTGGTGTCGTTGTGTAGGATACCAATGCAAAGAAAATTGCACCAACTGAGTATATTTAACGCTGTAGTTGACTTTGACTTTGACTTTGACTTTGACAGGACCCGACTTTTAAAGGAAGCTGGGACGGCTAAGATTGTTGTTGGATGGCTTTGTCATCATATGAGATCCATTCAGGAGAACTTGAAGGAAGTAGGCACATCTTCGGCTTAGAAGCGATTACCAAGGCTAGAGATTGTGCTGAAAGACTATCCTGAGAGTTGAGGCTTCCAATTGAAGCCCCTTGCACATGTGGAGAGAGCATATAATGATGATGCTGAACCAGTCTTCAAAGATCTTTTCTAAATAATAGGTTTTGAGGGGTTTTATGTGTTTATGAGATACCCGAATTTTCTGTGGTTTTATTTTGGGATTTTGAGTAGGTAGATTTTGCAAAGGATTTTTCAGAGAGAAATAATACTTTGCTTAATTAAATAAATTGAAATCCTAAGTACGAATGCAAGGCACTGCAAACATTTTGGAGGAAATACAAATGTTGTGTAAAAGCAGAGAAATGTTGCTAGGGGTGGTAAAGTGTTTAAGCCTTGTCAACTTTGCCAGGATGGTGAAGTGTTTAAGCCTTAACAGCTTTAAGCCACTTTCCGCGTACGACTATTCATGTTGGCTTATTAGTATTGACAAGTTTGTAATATCCACCTAATATAGTTTTAATAACCAGATGTGGCTCTTTCTCTAGAAGAGGTAGTAGTGTATCTGATTTTGAAAAGGATTGGGTTTCAGTTTCTCAGGTTGATGACATATTTTGAGGATGATTGGATTATTGATTTTAATATTCTCAGTAGAGATGATCCTTATCCATTCGATAAACTTTTGAAAAGGATCATCTTCCCATTCGCATCGTCAAATGACGATGAGGTTGATACTCGGTTCAAGTCCCCAAGTCTTGATGAGACATGGGACGACTGGTTGTAAACAGAGTTGTTGAACAAGACTTACGTTTAGGCAATATCCAAGGACGTATGGCATCATCTCTTCTCTATGCAATTGTTTAGCATCCAGATCCGTCGATTGGTGATGTTCCGGAGGTGAGCGATCTTTAGGGTCTGCTGGCTTGTTGGCGCCTACAGGTGGGTCCCTTGGTGATGATTCTGGAGAGATGCGTCAAGTCTTGCCTCATTGTTGTGGATCCACAGACGTCCCAGAACCATGTCGTAGTCTTGATCTACATGATTTTTATAGGTGAATTGGTGGCGAACACTCCTGGCCACAATACGGTAGTGGTAAAGGTCTCTCTAGACCTTTATGAATGACGAAGTTTGATCGATGTATCCTTGGTTGCTTTCTTCTAATGGGGATCTCGTCATCGTGTCGAATATTGATTTTGGATTGTGCAAATTACTTTACTTAAGGACTTCGTGTCTGGTGAGCCTTTTGATGTACGCGGTGAGCCTTCTGAGAAGGAATTAACAGCTCGAATGAACTTGAAAATTACTTCTGGAGCAAGGCGCGACTCGATCATCAACTTGACACAGGTATGTCAGATCATCTTTAATTTAATCACCATCCTTTATTTAGTAATTAAACGTTTAATTTTTTTTATTGTATTCGTGGACCCAAAACGCTTTGTGTTCAGTATTGTGGCGAACGTCGTTCCTCAATCTTATTGTGACAAGCACCTTTGCATCGTATGGGAGCATAACTCATCAAGGCACCTTACGTATTCAACCTTTTAAGTTTGGTGTCCCGGCTGTTCTTGGCGCTTCAACTCCTTATGTAGTAAGTATAACTTTTTGGAGATTTCTGAGTTGTAGAATTTTACGTCTTGTTGAACTTAATGAATTCAAATTCTTTTGAATAACTATAATTCTTAGATGACTAGCAATATGAATACTTCGGCGTTATAAAGCACCATTGTTGTTGGAAGCACTGAGGAAGAAGACAAAGATGACCGGGAACCTGAGAAATCATTTCATATTGAAGTAATTGAAAAATCCGGGGCTGAGAACGAAGAACTTGGTGATGAATCACATTGTGAGATGTCATCTTCTTCCGATGATTTATTGCAGCAACACATAAGTTTTATCCATTATTTAGAATCACAATGACATGATTATAATCCTTAGACCACCAAATGTGTAGAACGATAGTGATTTTATAAAGAATTTTAGCGACTTTCGCTGTCAGAAAAATTCAGATTCAGGTCTTCTTGCCTAATGGCCGTAGAATCCTCGTCCGAAGTTGGAATAGGGTTATTTACCTCTCATTATTTAGATAAGAGGAAGAGATAACTTTTCCAAAAAGGATTTCTAAATTTAGAGTCTGTTTGCTTGGTAATAGCAATGGCTACTTGAGTTTCGGCCAATGTTTCTTGGCGCTTCATTAAATCAGCTATGGTTGGTGATGCCCACTCCTTGTCTATGGCACCTTCAGCATTATGAAAAGGAATGTTGGTGTTTTCAACAGTGTTTTTGAGAAATGGTTTCTAGAGTTCCACCACCGGCGTTACCGGGGTTAGTAGTGTTTTTTGAACCTGAATTGTGATTGATTGTTGAATCTCACCTAAGATCCACCATTCTTTCTAGATAATTGAAGAATTGAATTTTATAACCGAGAGGTTGATCTCCCGCTGTGGTCGCCAATTGTTTGTACCTAAAAATTACTCCTAGGCAAAACAATGTACTGTAGAAGTACTTTTTAGGTTCGATGATCAAAATCGTATAAAACGAGCCTAAGCCAAGAAGATTGACGTTCACGTTTTGCTTCGGTTACAAAGAGAGGAGATGGGTTTCTCTTAAGGGAGGGAAGCAAAGAAAGTAGACGGAATTTATGTGTTGAATTGTGTGTAGAGATGGAGAATAACAGATATGTGAGAATGATCAACTTGCTCTCTTTGTGTTTTGAAATGGGCTAAGTAACTTATTTATTATGATTGGTAACACACACTTTCCATGTAAATTAGTGTAGGTAGTGCGGATATGAAGTGATGGAGATTATGGGGAGTTATGTTGTAACCTCCAACTTTGTCTTGGGAAGTTTTTAGAAACTTCTGGATCATTACTCCATCACCTATTCAACCGCTTCAACGGCTACAACTTACTTTGTAACTTCCTTGTCATGGGGTGTAGTCACGCCCATGTTGCTGTAACCGCCATACCAAAACCCCATGTTTAATCCCCCCATGTAATATGATTTGATCTCTCGTAAGAGTTTGTGGAGTCATGGACTCAAAATCGTGAGTTTGTTGTAAAACAATGTTATTAGTTAGCTTAGCATAGAAAATTTGTGGCATGTTTGCAACATGCAAATTGTGTTTAGTAACAATGGCGCATATAAATGCTACTGGCTCAATCAGAGTGTAGCTAGCACAATTACCGTGGCCTTGGTGATGGCACTAGCAACAAAGAATGATGTTGGCACAGGAAAGCAAGAATTGCACTAACGGGTGTGAAGAATAATGGTGCAGCAACAACGAAGAGGATATGCGCAGGCGCTAGCGCTGCCGGCAGTTGCTGCTAGTGTTGCTATCGCTGGCGATGTTTGCTAGTGCTTCCGGTAGTTGCTGCTAGCGTTGCTGCCACTGGCGCTGTTTGATAGCGCTCCTGCTACCGCTATTAGTCCTTGTTTGGCGCGTAGGTATGTTGGTTTTGTTGGTTTACTAGGGATGGCACTTGTTGGTGCCAAGGCTGTTGCCTATGTGCCATTGGCATTTGGCATTTGCTATATATGTGACCATGACTATGTCCTATTTAGGGTTTCTCAATCTTGTGAGATTTAATTGTTAGCATTTATGCTTAAATTTTGTGCAGTGCATGCAGAACATATTCAAGAGATTCATCCATGGAGTTTCCAACTTGGGATAATTTTTGATGCAACTCTGCAATCATACGGTATGCATCTAATTAGTGTTTTTATCCAGATATGGCATCGCCTCTATTCCGAATGTTCGCCATTTTGTATAATCAGTATATTCTGGTTTATGCAAATATTTTGCATGGATGCACATAAAATAACGAGGTTTTAGTTGAGTAAAAGCTCTGAAATTTCTACGGGCGCATATATATACAAAAGAGCTATAAGGAAAATTTAGCCACAAGCTGAGTATGCGTTCTCATTTCTCTTGTGGAATGTAAGATAGATGTAGGTATCCATAATCCTGATACTTGTCAGAAATTCGTTTATTATATTTTGGCAGCCAGGCAAGGTAACTTTTACAATTCATGCCCTTGTCAAAATCCCACCATCTACACTGACAAAGTTGTCATATTAAAGCATAATATGCATGTGGATAAAGGGTACTTGTGTTAGGGTTTTTTAAACTGAATGTACTCACGGTAATTCCCAAAGGGAATAAAAAGGAAATTGCTTCTTCTTATTTGGTGGAATCACCAAATATATGTCATGGTAGACTTGGCCAAGTTAATTATGGTTCAATTCAAAAATTAATTAGCATGAATCTAATAGCCAAGTGTCACATTGATTTAAATCATAGATGTGAAATTTGTGTAGAAGTAAAATTAACAAGATCATCCCTCCATCTGGTTGAAAGAAATACGGAACTGCTAGATTTGGTTCATACTGATAGTTGTAATTTAAATCAGTGTAAACAAGAAATGGAAAAAAGTATTTCATTAATTTTATTGATGATTGTACTCATTATTGCTACGTTTATCTAATGAGAGGGAAAGACGATGCAATAGACATGTTTTAGCACTCTAAGAATGAGGTAGAAAATCAATTGCATAGAAAGATTAAAATTCTCAAAAGTGATAGAGGCACTAAGTATGATTCACCATTTGCGGAATTCTTTTCAGAGAATGGAATTATCCATTAAACGAGTCCTCCTTATAATCCACAATCGAACGGTATTGCAGAACGCAAGAATCGTACATTGAAAGAAATGATGAATGCTCTATCACTAAGTTCAGGATTGCTTGATAATTTTTGGAGGGAAGCTGTACTTACCGCAAGTTATATCCTTAACAAAATACCTCATAAGAAAAAGGAAAGTACTCTTTATGAATTATGGGAAGGCCATATACCTTCCTATAAATTCTTAAAGGTGTGGAGGTATCTTGCAAAAGTGGAAGTCCTTTTACCTAAAAAGGTAAAAATAGGTCCCAAAACCTTTGATGGAATTTTCATTGGATACGCTGAAGATAGTAGTGCTTATAGATTTCTGGTACATAAATCAGAAATTTCAGATATTCACACAAAAATGATAAGAATCTAGAAATGCCGTATTTTTCGAAAATGTCTTTCCATGTAAAGATAGAAATACAGGTATGAGTTTAATTGACTCAAATGAAAAGTTGAGTAACAAGAGACCTTTTAATCAAATTGATGGAAACCAATCTAACCAAAGTAGTTCTAACTTACGAAGTGACGAGGCTAGAAGAAGTAAAATAATGAGAAGTTCTAAGTCGTTTGGTCCTGATTTTCTGACATTCTTGTTAGAAAATGAACCTTAATCTTTTAAAAATCAGTGTTTACTCCGGAAACACCTTTGTGGAAAGAGGCTAAAGATAATGAGGTTGTATCTATTTTGTAAAATCACACTTGGGAATGGGTGGATCTTACCCCTAAATGTAAACCTTTGGTTTGCAGGTGGGTTTTCAAAAGAAAGATAAAACCAAACGGTTCAGTAGACAAGTATAAGGCAAGACTTGTAGAAAAGGGTTATAAAAAAAAGGAAGGATTAGATTATTTCGATACATACTATCATGTAGCGAGAATAACCTCAATCTGAGTATTAATTTCAATTGCTGCGTTATACAACCTTGAGATACATCAAATGGATGTTAAAACGGTTTTCTTAAATAGTGAATCAGATGAGGAAATCTATATGGAACAACCTGAGGGATTTGTAGTTCCTGGTCAAGAAAAGAAAATCTTTAAATTGGTAAAATCACTATATGGGTTAAAACAAGCGCCGAAGCAATGGCACCAAAAATTTGAAAGTGTGATGATATCAAATGGTTTTAAAGTAAACAAATGTGACAAATGTGTCTATTCCAAGCATACATAAAAGGGTTGTGTAATTTTGTATCTTTACGTTGATGATATGCTTATCATGGGTAATAACATTGAAGTTATTACTTATACAAAGCAACTTCTAAATAGCAAGTTTGATATGAAAGATCTAGGTGTGGCTGATGTTATTTTAGGAATAAAAATTTCTAAGACATCATACGGCTTGGTATTATCTTAATCCCATTACATTGAGAACATACTAAGTAAATTTGAGAAAAGTGATGGAAGCATTTCAAGAACACCTATTGATCCAACACTTCACCTAGCGAAAAATCGTGTTCAAAGCATATCATAAGTTGGGTATTCTCATATAATTGGTAGCTTAATGTATATGATGAATCGCACTCGTCTGGACATAGCTTGTGCAGTCAATAAATTAAGCAGGTTTACGAGTAATCCAGGAAAAGGCCGTTGGAAGGCTATAATCTGAGTATTAAAATACTTGAGATATACCCTTGATTACGGATTACACTATACGAGATATCCTCTTGTATTAGAAGGATACAATATGCAAATTGGATATCAGATTCTAAAGATGTTAAATCCACTAGTGGGTATGTATTTATAATATATAGGTGGTGGAACAGTATCTTGGAAATCTACTAAACAAACTTGTATATCCAGATCCACATTGGAATATGAGTTTACTACTTTAGATAAAATAGAGGAAGAAGCAGAATGGTTTCGAAATTTTTAGAAGACATTCCAATATGGCCGAAATCCGTGCCTGCAATATGTATTCATTACGACAGTCAATCTGCAATTGGCAGAGCAAGGAGTGATATATATAATGGTAAGTCTCGACATATTAGAAGGAGACACAAGACCATAAAAGAATTTCTCTAAACTGGAATTATTATGATCGATTATATGAAGTCCAAGGACAACCTAGCGGATCCATTTACTAAGGGTTTTTCCACAAAACAAGTTTATAGATCATCGAGAGGAATAAGCTTAAAGCCTATATATAAAGAATCGTATTAAGGGAAACCCAACCTAGCTGACTGGAGATCCCAAGATCTAGGGTTAACGGGACAACAAAAATTAAGAACGATTCACCTGAGGCACTAGGGAACATGAATCTAGATATTTTTCTACCCATTCCTATGATGACACAGTGCTGCCTGTCACGTAGTTAAGGATAAGCATTATTTTTAATGATTCCTAAGATTTGAAAATTCCAAATAGGGTATGGCAGAATACTCTTAATAGGAAATCACCTATATGAAGTGAGAACTGTGACCACTTCCTTGAGAACCTTTGATAGGCTAGGTCCATCTAAAAGCGCTTCATGAACTCCAGGAATTGTTTAGGGCCGAAACAAACACAACCATGATAACTAACTTGGTGAGGAAATAAATTGTGTGATAGTTGTTGTTTTGATTTATACTAAAAAAACTGATAGTTCAAAGCCTTTGGCACACTGACCCAGTAGTAAGCCCGATAGCTATTCACTAAGGAAGGTTCAAGACGAAAGCTACCTATCCCCATGCAATTTATTTCTGTTTGAACTCTCTTTAGTATCTGTCTACATTGTCATTTGTATTGTTAGACAATGAACTTTCATTCATATGGGGGATTGTTGGAAAATTAAATAGAATTTTCATATGAATGAAAAATCCCTTGTCTAGTACCTAATGGAGTTGGGTTTTTGAGTTAATTGAATTCGGCCCAATTAAGTTTCTGGTCCAGTTAGTTAGGGTAGTTTCAATTTGGAAACTAAAAAAATCAAAAATATGAAAGGACACAACCTTTCATGCGAAACCCTTGGAAAAGAAAACAACTCCATGAAGCATCGTGATGTTTCAGTGAAGAGGTACTAGTATAAATACCATGCACAATTAGGTTAGAAAGAAAATAATTAGAAAACTAATTATCATTCTATTGCATTCTTTAGAAATCATATTTCAAGTTTGTGTTAAAGAGTGAGTTCATCACCTTAAGTTTTGGTTCGTCGTTTCTCGAAGTTCAGAGTGCTACTACATCAACAAAAAAATCGTTATATCCTGAGAGACAAACGTCGATTGTCCGTAAGCACCAGTGCAGGGTGAATATGTCTTAAGGCTAGAGAATATAATCCTTGCCTCAACTTTAATTTCGTCCAATAGGGTTTGCATTTCTCCTCTTCTTTTATTCTTATTGCAGTTTATACACAAGTTTACCAACAATTACTATACATCATTTGATACAAATCTTGGGAATCTAGGTAGTTTATATCAAGAAAGTATAAATTGCAACACATTTGATGTTAAATTACTAAAGTGACATCTGCAAATTTGTTGCCGAAGTGTGCTGAACCCAACGACCTCTAGTACACTAGATTAGACTCAACACCATTGGACCGAAGCCTATGCCAATAGATTTAAGTTGTACTAAAAAAAAGTGAGTAGCCGGTCATGCTTCAGCTAAGTAAATGTGTGATCTACTTGCAACCAATATATACATCATTGACAGAAATCCAGTGTCATAAGGCACAAGGGGTTTGAACTTTCTCATATTTTTCCTCGCTCCACAAAGTTCACTAAATACTTTGAATGCGACCATCTAGGACCTTTTCCAAATCCATTTCCACAGCTCAATCCTTATCCTCTCCGTTTCATTCAACCAATGCTTGCTTTCAGTCTTGCAAAACAATTTCAGCAAGAGATTGAAAACCGGTTGTGGATCGAAAACAAGAAACACTAATTCAGTTTCACATGTGAAACCACAAACACCAAAGAAAGATGCAAATGCTTCAAATGATGGTAACAAGAACCAATCAACAAATTTTAGAATACCATTCTTTCCTTTCAAGTATGAATGAGCAGAAATGATCAATGGAGACATTTGAGCACCAGGCAACCAAACAGTGTGTTAAGATTGTGGAGTAGATGGATACAAAATAGAAATACCAGTCACCACACCACATTCAAGCAAGAGTATTATACTTAAAACTTAACTTTTAAGTTCTATATGTTACTTAAACAGAGTAAAATGTTCATCTGAAAAACAAAACATACGGTTTCAAACAGTTGCACGGCAGACTAGTAGAACAACCACCAAGACAAAGAAACCAAGGCTTCGAAATCTGCAGTCCAAGTTCATGATCTTCATACTACGTCCGCTACCTAGCACTTGCGGAAAACAGGCAACTGGAAAAGAAAAAGAAACATCCTGATTCCTTTTATTTAGTCTTCCTGGTCTGATTCCGACACCAAGTCCGGGTACCAGTGCGACTCAGACACTGTCACCGGATCGCCAAGTCCTACTTCGTGAACCGCCATTTCATGTCCTCCAAGTCCTAGAATCGACCAAAATTTTTGACCACATATGTCACACTTGAAATCCCTGGTCAAGAATCCACAGGTACCATTCTTGAGAAGATCCAAAACCAGGGTAAACTCCTCCCGGATGTTGTAGTAAGCAAGAGTATAATCATCATGCACCTGTTGACCAGCAAAAATCAAACACTGCTGGTCTGCGAGGATCTTTTCCTCTTGTTGAATCTTATCCTTAAGACTGGCAATTGTGGTTGAGCTCTGGACACCAACAAGAGTAATGATCCTGCTGCAGTCTAAAGTTCGCACAAAGATCCTCATCTGTAGATTAAAAACAAAGAAAACAATCTCATCAGGTACTGATCAGCAGATTAACAATCGTTCATATACAATACATTAAATCATATGGTAAACCAATGACCCAACACCAAAACACAATTTGTAATCTAAATGAAGCTAAATCAACACCAGAATACATCATTTTTTGTTGACTGATTGCTTGCAAATAAAAACAATTAGGTTTAAAATTATCAAAATTCGAGACAGTAAAGAACTGTAACAGAACCTCAAGCAAATTAAAAAACCAAAATTAAATATTAGAACTAAAAAAGATTAAATATAAGCCCCTAAGTAGATAATAAATACTATTTTCGTTTTAGAAAAAAAAAATTATTATCACTTTTTTATTTTAATTTATTTTAGGTTAAAATAAAAAAATGATAATAATTTTTTTCCTAAAACGGAGGGAATATAAAACTATCAATATCTGAGATAGTAACGAAATAATCCCAAGCAAACTAAAAAACCTAATTCAAATTTTAGAAGCAAAGAAGATTAAATTAAGTTATCGTCAATTTGACCATAACCCTTGGAAAACCGAGATGATGGAGCCACGTATAAAGATGACATTTATAATATAAAAATAAGGTTTTTTTTCACCGAAGCTGTAGTTGATTGTCACTCCTGGATTTTCGTTTGGAAATGTTATAAAATTTCGACCAATAAAATATGAGGAAAATATATTTGTGTCCTACGGTTTATCATTTCCGCCAACTATAAATTAATTTTTCTAGAAATTACTGATTAGTCCTATCTAGAGGACTCGGTTAACGTGTAGTCCATCCATCCAATATTTTTTACTCGCTGGTCCAAAATCATGTTTTTGGACCAAAAAAATTAGTCTAAGATCCATGATATATACGGGTCTTATAAGGTATATTTTCTAAATTTCCCAAACACCCTCATATATAAACAACATTCTAGGTTAAAGAAGAGCTTTATCCTTTCTCTCGATTAAATATCTGTGATGGAGGAAGAGAAGAGAAGAAGCAAGTGATAGCGAAGAAGAAGAAGATTCAATATGGATCGGTGAAGAAAAAAAAGAAGAAGATATAGATTCATCGATTTTGGGTTTTTTCTAAACTTTTTAAACTTTTTCTTCATTCTGGATCTGATATTCAATGTTGAAGACGAATGAATCTTTTTCTTCATTTGGATATGATATTTAATGTTGAAGACGAAGGTTATCTATTCAAAACGATATGATTTAGTCGATTAAAGTGATGATTAACCCTCCTTTCTGTTCCCGATTAGTTTGATTTCATTCTTTTTTCTTATTTTTATCTTTAATTAAATTGGTTTGGTTTTAATTTCTCAATGTTATTGTAGGACCGTATAAAAAAATTGGAGATTTTATATGATCCTACAATAACCCTAAATATTTTTTTTGTACTTTTTCATTCTATACATATTTTCCTTCAGTACATATCAATATGTATTGGATCAATATATATTATGGGATCATACTTTTTCCTTTAGTACAAATTTTTCTTCATTTTCTCTCCCTTTTATCATTTTCTTTTTTTTCTTTAATCGCCCTTTCTTCTTCGTTATTGTTTTAGAGTAAAAACAAATGTACTTCAAAGTGGTACTTTCAAGTAGGTTCGAGAGATCAAGCTCGAACAGGACGAGCTTAAACCAAGAAATGGCAGTTCACGTCCTGCTTCGATTACAAAGATGGAAATGATTTGGGTAGGTTTAGGGGAGGGAAGCAAAGAACTTGAGAAATATCATTAGTATGTGAAGAAGAATGGATTCTCTGTAGAGGAGTCGCTAATTCTGTGAGTTTTTGGTTTCTACAGACTGATTGTGTGGTTGTCTCGTTCGGTCTTGTTTCGAATAGATGTGAATCATCTATTTATAGTTTGAAGAAGACACACTGATATTCTCATAGGCCGTGGAAGTTAGGAAGAGGTGGAGAAGTGATGATTGTGGAGATTGTAGTGGGGTAATGCACGAAAAGTAGGGAAGACCTGTGAACACTACTCCTCATCCTCTCAACTGCTCTGTAACCTCCCACTTCTTGTTACTTTCTTGTTCGTGGGGGTTATGTCACCACCCACGATGCCGTAGATTTCCAGACCAATACCCCAATGAGAATCCCCCCATGTTGTATTTAATATCCCTTGGTTTTGATTAAGTCAAATAAAGTCAAATGACTTGCTAAGTCAGTGAGGTAAGTTGTACGACTCACTTGATCAATAACCAAACTGATTAGTGTTGGGTCTGGGAATTTTAGTGATCATGTACTTGTTTGAAAGTAACATGCCATATTTATTAGTTTATAAATGACTTATCATAAGTCTGAGAGTCCTTTAAGGCCAAATGTTGTAGAAGGTTCCTCAAGCAAGGAAACCTGCTGAAATTCATAGAAGACTCAATGTAGGACCTATATTGAGAGGAAAGAAGCCAACAAAGACAACACTAGCTACCTACCGCAAATAAGAAGGTGCTAACTTTCTTAACATAAAAGGCTAATGTGCTAACATCTCATAAATAAGACCAATATGCATAACTTTTAGTAAATATTATTTGTACTAGGGCTCGGAAGCTAGCACCAAAAATTTTATAAGTTAGCACTTCAATTGTATAGTTAGCACTGAGGTTTTATCACAAATATATTTGTAGTTAAGTCGCTAAGTATGGCTAAGGATGTATTAGCCTTAGAAGCACATTAGGTTTTGCTACAAATGCATTGGAGCTAGGGCAAGGGTGCTAGTCTTAGGGGGTTATCCATTAAGGAAAACAAGGAAGCTAACCATAGCCATGGGCGTTAGCGCAAGGGATTAGCCACAAGGGTTGGCACAAAGGCCATTAACCATGAGCGTTGGCTATCAAGGGTGTTTACTGCAACAAGCTAGCCACAGGCATTATCCAAGGGGTTGGCCACAAGGGAAGCAAGGGAGTTGGCAACAGAGTTATCCGCAAGGGCGTTGGCCAAGGAGTTATCCATCAAGGGCGTTGGCCAAGGAGTTATCCACCAAGGGTGTTGGCCAAGAGGTTATCCAAGCGTAGCAACGACGCTATCCATAGCCATGGGAATTGGCCAAGAGGTTAGCTACCAAGGGAGCTTAGGAAAAGGAGTTTGGCCATCAAAGGCGTTGGCCAAGAGGTTAGCCAAGCGCGTTGGCCTCCAAGGCCATTAGCGCAAGGGCGCTAGCTAAGGCCATTAGTGCAAGGGCGCTAGCTTTTGTTGCTAAAATTAAGGTTAGCACTTTGGTCCTAAGGTTGAGGTCCTAAGTTGACCATACGTGGGCTAAGGCCTTATTATGCTAAAATGTATTAGCTAAAACTCTTTTTAATTAGTTAGCACCTGTCGGGTGCTAGGGTTTAACTCCTGGAAAGTTAGCGCTTTTAGCGCTATTGTGCCTAACTAGTGTCAATACTGTGCTAAAGCGAATATGAGGAAAGGATAGGGTTAGCCTAGCAGAGAGGTTCAATGCGTCTTTTATTGCATTGCTTCTTGTTTGTGGCGCATCCGAGAGGAGTGGAACATTATTTGTGGCTTATTTAAGCAAAGTGCTAAAGTATCATATTTGTGCTCAGTAGAGCAATTTGAGGAGAATTTGTTTCAAATGAAGTGTTAAAATACAATATATTTCAGGGTTTAAGCATTAGCTTTTCCCAAGTTTAATGGATGTTGCTAGAACATCGATACGCATTCGAAACAAGTTCAAGGAATTCAGCCATGGAATTTTATGCGACTTGAGACTAGTTCGATATGGCATAAATATTGTGAGTATTAAGGAGGCTACGAGGCCATTTTAGAATGTTTGTAATTGTTTAGAGAAGACTAAAATTTCTCTACACTAGTGGGTAACCTTTCTAGGAGCTTGGGACTTATTATGTAAAGATTGTAGACTACATTGTTAGCATAAAATACATATAGTCTTTTGTAGAGACTATATCCTGAACTCGCTTGCGGAATATAAGGAGGAATATAGTATTTTGTGTTCCGAGATGAAGTCAGAGGTATGCGCACATGTATGTGTGGATATTTCTATGTTCCTGCAACTAGGTAGAAGGGAGATTTTATAATTTTAACCCTTGTCAAAAACTCACCATCTATATTAAGTCCCTTGCTTAGTGAGGAACAGTAATGTTGCACAGTAAGCACTACATGGTGACAGTATGCTTGTAATGGTTACATATGCATAATTTAATTTTTAAGAGTAGAAAAAGATATAGTTAGCTTTTGGCTTCCAGGTATTGGGATAAGTGCCCCTTAGCGTGAGTCTTGGATGTGATTAGTAGATGCCCACGTTCTTTCCTGGAATTCCAATTCGTGATCCAAGGGAAGCGTAACTGGGTTGAACTTCTGATCTAATCATGTTGGTTGAACAGCTACCAGCAGGGTCATGTAGAGTACGCCTATGAGGATCCCCATTGGTCGTGGAAGAAACTTCGTTGGCTCTTTATTACCCGAGATTTAGATATGTCCCCCTTTAGCATGAACCTTGACTGGGAATAGTAGGCGCCCTCGTTCTTGTCAGGAATGCTATCTTGTCCTGAGCAAAAGTAGGGATATGGTGGGTATTTTCTCTTGTTCTTTCTTTCTGAAACAGGTCTGCCTTATCTCAAATAGAGGATCAAGTCATCTGGACCATTTCTTCATGTATGTGTCCATTAAGAAATACTGTTAGCTTTGTTTCCTCCAGGAAATGTCTTTGATGCAGAATTAAGCCTTAGATTCAAACTTCCTTATAAGTAAGTAGTTGGTTCCGGTGTTTGCCTAGATTTTGAGTATGCAACAATTAAGGGCTAGTGATAGTTTCAGCAAATAGGCATTAAATGAGAGATAGGATACTCGGAGACGACGCTTCGAGTTGTATCTAATAGCAGCAAAGTTGGAAATATTGAAAAACCGACAGGAGAAACTGATGGTAGATCATAACTGCAAGTAAGGTTGGCGGTGGACTCCGATGCTCTTATCGTAGAAAGGTTGAAGAGGTTTTCTTGGGAGATGCGAGGACGACCTAAAAGGATGGTATGTCTGAGAAGAGGAAAGTCAATAGGCAGACAAGTTCTCCATAAAGCTGGGTTTTCTGAATCCCGTTTGGAAACCCTACTTTGCACACCATTCGATTCCGAAGCTGTTGAAGTTTCATATGAGGTCGGACTTTGACGTTTGGCCCCAACTTTCGAAGCTAAGAGACCAAGTTATAATATGCAAAAAAAGAATCACTCGATTCGGAGTTGGATAGGTCATCCAACTATGCATACACATATGTGATTAGTAATCCTGTGTGAATTTTCAAACTTTGTAGACTTTAGTGTGAGATCCATATTTCCTAGCTCAGGTCTCCGATTGATGTGCCCTTCTGGTATGTCATTGTTAAGACATAGACGAACACTTCTCTTATTGGTGTCGTCACAGGTCCAAGCTTCCACGAGTTTTGAGAGGACATGGGAAATCATGAAGGTTGGAGTTGTCTTTTTGCTGTCGTTGGAGTGTTGGGGCTAGAGGCAGTATCTGAATTGAAGTTGAAGTCATCGTTGTTGTTCTGGGCTATTGAGATGCAAATCCATTCTAACCTCCTTGACTCAAAGCATGACTTGACTCATTGGTTTGTTTCTTTCAAAATGTACGTGTGATGCGTCCTTGAATGGATACTACTCTTGTTGCTTTTAACAGTCCCCAGTATGTAAGAAAAGGACTGCGAATAATTCTTCCATGTTGATGCTTCTGAGACTTTTGGGAGACCCCATGGATATAAAGGATGTGGATAAGTTGAAGGATGAAGACCTGGGCGAGGCGCGCCACATTGACACCTTTGTGAAGAATCTGAATCTACTGATGTCGATGGAGAAGTAAGTAATGAAATAACGCCAGACTTCTCTGTTGGTTTGGAACCATATCAAGTAATTTTATACTCGTTATTATCATGGTAGAACATGTAAACTCTTCGAAATTCTCATACGAGCATAGCCGTACTCAAATTTACAAAGAATTTTATAGATTTCCGTCACTAGAAAATTTCAGAAGTATAGTGCTTGGGAAAAACGTTGTAGAATCTTCATACGACCTCCATTTTTGATGATTCACCCTTCTATCCTTATTAGAAAACGATTTACTACATTTTACTAAGAATTAAATCCAGGTTTTTAGTTTTTTTGGGGCGTCAAAACAACCGAACAATAGAACTCAGGAAGTATCCAGGAAAATCCTGACAGTTTTCATACTCGACTCCGCTAGCCGTTTTTGCCATAACTCTTAGCTTGCTTGTCCGATTAATGCGCACTTTTAACACATTGTAGTAGACACTGATATGAAACTTTTTACAAAAGAATCATGCCCATATTCATCACCAATGTTTGCAAGATTTCCGAGAGATAGTGAAAATTATTTCTGAGGCATTTTTTAAATGTCTTGTAATAGGTTGGTCTCATGAAATAATTCGAATATTGTTTTATAATGAATGTATATGACGTTTGTGGATATGTATAGTAGGTTTGTGGTTCATACTAAAAAATTTAATGTTTGAGATGTTCTGACCTAATATGCCTTTAACCTCTCTACTTTTAGGGGCGGAAGGATTAAATCAGAGAGTTGTTCTTTTTGGAGAAAGAACAAGAGTTAACGTTGATTTCGATATGGATAGTGTACCTCCCCATGCTGAAAACCATATGCGATCTCCTATTCGCGTAATTGTTAAGGATGATGCTCCTACTGACGTTGATGTATAGAATGGTAGTATAGCAGGGAATATGCTAGTTGGATACCTTAATGCGGTATTGTCGTTGATTCCTCTTCGGTAGGATCCTCCCGAGGTGCTCACTTATTGGGGGTTTGTTGTCCAATTCATTTATGCTGAGAGGAGATGGTTTATCGGAATGAAGTTTCTGGAGTCCTCTTTGAAGCATGGGAGGAAATTATGAACGAGGCTGATAACTCTGATCTCGGCACCACATAATTTCACCGTCTTCTGGGAGACATACGCAAGAAACTTGTTGAAGTAAGCGGATTTGTAAGTTTGAATGCAGCAATCGAGGTTAGAGGCGAATTCGAAAGGCTTTCTCAGGAGTTGAAGATTGCAGCAGAGGCTCTTGAAATGTGCAGAAAAGAAATATTTTGAAGGGGCAGAGTCGATGTTGAGATATAGGTTTCTTTAAGGAGTCCCCAGTCACATTTGTGTTATTTGAAGTTGACTCGGGGGTGCGTCTTGATAGACACATTTTGCACCTTAGTTTCTATTAAGTTAGTATTCGATCTTGCAAATATTA
>JAJJMC010016440.1:8218922-8375456 GCA_023531435.1 Papaver californicum
CTTCATCCATCACCGTCGGAGAAGACGACTCAGCAACACTTACAACTTTTGCTGATTTGAATTTTCCTGTTGCATATTGTTTCGAATCCTGTGTTGCTTAAATCTCTCCTGTAACAGCTGAACCTTCTCCTGTAACGCATATAAGCGTATCAAATCAGCTGTTGCAGCGTTATTCACCTTTGTAATCGATATTTTGAGCAATGAAGAGGTCTTTTGAGCAATCTTTTTCCACCATGAGCTAAGTCTATTTACTGGGATGATGGATAAGGTAATTTTCTCAATTTTATGTGATTTAATTATTTTCTAATAATTATTTATAATTCTTTTGTTATTAGAATTGCATAGTTTTAAATAGTGAAAACGGTTTTCTTTCAACAGTTGTGCTTTTGCTTGATGGATTATGCTTGGTTAATTAATTTTTATAGTCCATGCTTGTGATTTACCTCTGTTTGTTAGCATAACAAAACCAATTTTGGCAATTACTTGCGCTTCAATTAATTTAAAAAGAATTATCTGATTAATCACATAGGTTGTTAGAATTACATGATTCCTGATTCCTGGTCCTTTTAAAATTATTCAAAAATCATCTTTAGGTTATTTAGTCTTTTTCATACTCCTGGAATTTTCTAGAGTTAATTAAAATCATTATTTTCTAAAATCATTACCTTTACAAGTTCGAGAAACGATCACCTTATTTACCACTTTCAAAACTACATCACGTCTTTATCATGATCTCATCAGGGTTGTAACTCTTCGGTAGACATGCCCCCTAGAGAGAGTGAAGTTCCTGATTGACAGAGGATTCTCATAAAAGGAGAATCTAATAATGCTGGAGATGATTTCAGTTTTCGTTATTATCTGTGTAGAGCTTTGTATGGGACCTGGAGCAGAGCTTGACTTTGTGATGGCGCTGAAGCTAAGGATGAATCTGAGTTGGCACTGCTTCCTGAGGGGTCAGGACAGTGCGTTAGAGGCTTTATCATTCCATCTGTTTATACCGATATGAAATAGTCTCCCTCCTTCGGAAAAAAAATTATGGAGCCGTCCTCAAATAATGAGATGGACTAGGACCTGAGTGAAGGGACCAGGATGAAAAGGTCTGGTACCAGAATGAAATGGTTTCCACGTGAAAAGGAAAACTTGAGAATGTCATAGATAGCTTTGGATTTTGTTGTTATCGTCGTAGATTTTTTTCTGGGACGTGGAATAGAGCTTGTCTTTTGGCTGGTCCTGAGGCTGAGACTGGAGCTAGGGCTGAGGTCGATGGTGAGCGCTCAATTGGTGACGCTTGCTGAGATAAAACCTCCCTCTTGACCCCTTCGTTCTGACATGACCTTATAAATGATTTGATGTTGTAGTGTTTACTGACCAGACGGCTACTCCAATAGATACCCCTACGACTTTTGGACCTTGAATCAACATATGTAGTCCCCAGGATATTTGTGGTTCATCCCGAACAATCTTTTCAGATCTGAATATTCCCCATCCCCCATTATAGAAGGAGAATGACGAGAGATATATCCCCTGGTTAACTGATCTTTTGGACAACGGGAGGGTAAAAGGTTGGTGCTGATGGAATGAGATTGGTCTATCTTTGTCTTGAAATTATAAAAGTCTTCCCAGGTTCTGTCCTCCTTGCAATTTTCTTTCTTGAATGCAGACCTCATCATCATCTTGAATATTAATTCTGATACTTTTGACGTTGGTAGACTTGGAATCGTGGCTTGTTGCAACTGGTGACATATCTATTATGGGAAGAATTGTTCTATTAGAGTTTTGAGGAAAGAGAGTACCTCTCTTGAGTTGTAATAACGTCTTTTTGTGTTCTAGAATGAATTTTTGTCTCCGTATCAGATCAACAATGTTGAGCGGCGTTTAGGTGTTCTTGGTGTTTTCAATCGTCGTACAATGAGAAAGTCATAGGTGAGTAACCTCCCGGCAGAGAGATTTCTTGAATTTCATACGGGTAGGGAGGTTGGTGTTGATGGGACGAGGATGAGTCCTTTTTTCCATGGTTTCGTAGGAGTCTCTCCAGATCTTCATGGGTGATGAAATTGGATTGCTGGTACCTCGGTGGTGGTCGATCAGGGATGATATGAACTCCTTTGTTTGTTCAAGCCCCAGACGTTTCGGCATCAGCAGCCGCTGTAAAGTTTATTCTGGTCTGCTCCTTTAGGCGATGACATTGTTCTGGGGGAGAGTTGCTCCGTAAGGGTCTCGAGACAAGCGAGTACTTCCTTATGAATAGTATCCATGTCCACCTGAGTTCTGGCAAGGACTTCTTGTCCCTTTATTAGATCGGCTATGTTGACCGGAGTTTGAGTATTCTCGGTGCCTTCAACTGTTTTGTCACCGAGAGGAGGTGTAGTAGTAGAATTGGTACACGGAGTTTCGATAGCAATAGGGGTGTTTTCAGAATCACCACCACCAGTACTACCTAAACCAACAATAGGAGTTGTAACCGCTCTAGACCTAAGATCCACCATTTTTGAAATAACTGAAAATTGGCTTTTATAATCGAGAGGTTGATCTCCCTCTGTGGTCGCCAATTTTTTTAGGGTAAAAACAAATATACTGCAAAGTGGTACTTTCAAGTAGGTTAGAGAGATCAAGCTCGAACAAAACGATCCTAAACCAAGAAATGGTCGTTCACGTCCTGCTTCTACAAAGATGGAAAGGATTTGGGTAGGTCTTAGGGGAGGGAAGCAAAGAAGGTTGAGAAATATCAGTAGTTAGTGAATAAGAATGGATTCTCCGTAGAGGAATCGCTAATTTTATGAGTTTTTGGTTTCTTCAGACTATGTAGTTGTCTCATTCTATCTTGTTTCGAATAGATGAGAATCATTTATTTATAGTTTGAAGAAGACATACTGATATTCTCATAGATCGTGGAAGTTAGGAAGAGGTGGAGAAGTGATTATTGTGGAGATTGTAGTGGGGTAATGCCCGGAAAGTAGAGAGGACCTTTCTTACCACTACTTCTCATCCTCTCAACTTCTCTATAACCGCCCACTTCTTGTTACCTTCTTGTTCGTGGGGGTTGTGTCACCACCCACGATGTCGTAGACCGCAAAACCAATACCCCAATGAGAATCTCCCCATGTTGTATTTGATATCTCGTGGTTTTGATTAAGTCAAGTCAAGTCAAATGACTTGCTAAGTCAGTGCGGTAAGTTGTACGACTCACTTGGTCGATAACCAGACTGATTAGTGTTGAGTCTGGGAATTCTAGTGATCATGTACTTGTTTGAAAGTAACATGACATATTTATTAGTTTATAAATGATTTATCATAAGTCTGAGAGGCCTTTGAGGCCAAATATTGTAGAGGGTTCCTCAAGCAATGAAACCTGCTGAAATTCATGGAAGAATCAATGTAGGACCTCTATTGAGAGGAAAGGCATATTTCGGAGGAAAGTAGCTAGCAAAGCCAACACTAGCTACCTAGCGAAAATAAGAAGGTCCTAACTTTCTTAACATAAAAGGCTAATGTGCTAACATTTCAAAAATAAGACCAACATGTATAAAGAAGACTCAAGTTGCTTTACACTAGTGGGTAACCTTTCTAGGATCTTGAGACTTATTATAAAGATTATAGACTATATTGTTAGCATAAAATGCATGTAGCCTTTTGTAGAGACTATATCCTCAACTCTCCTGCGGAATATAAAGAGGAATACAGTATTATGTGTTCTGAAATGAAGTCAGAGCTATGCGCACAAGTATGTCGGATATTTCTATATTCATGCAACTAGGCAGAAAGGCGATTTTACAATTTTAACCCTTGTCAAAAACTCACCATCTACAGTTATATATTCTGATTTGCTATCGATTTCCTATTATTTATTTTTTTAAATATTGTAGGTGATACTACACGAGAACGAAGCATCCTTAGAGGGAAGAAATGGGGTTGGCGCTATTGAAAACGTTGTTGGATCCAAATAATCCGATGGTGTGTGAAATCGTCTAAAGCACTACGGTTTGTATCATCTTTTTTTTTTAATATATGATCGATAAAGAAAAATAAGATCTCTTTTCTTCTGTTCCTGATAACCTTGATACTATATCAGTACAAAGTGGATTATTTGAAACTTAAAGCCGAAATAATGATGGTTATGATTTGGAAGTCAAGGCTTATCAGTTTCAACCATGCTTCAGTTAGGGTTTGTTGCTTTTTTTTATTTATTTTGATTCGAGGGTTTTTATTGGATCTGTTTTGATTATATATCCTTAATTTCTCTTGGTTTATTATTTATGTTCTTGGACCGGTGATCTTATTTATTTTTATTTTTGTTTTGTGCGTGAGTTTTGAACTGATTTATGTTTCGTAAATATTTTTAATAGAGAACTAATTTAAATAAACTTTTATTTGTTATCATGACTTTAATTTTTTTTATAATGAGTACGTAGTTCAAGTGGCTAAAATCGTATTCAACTCTTTCCAGTTATTGAAGGTACTGGGACGTTCTGACGTTAGCTCACGCAGATTGGAGGGTACGTGGCTTCCTGATCATATACACGAATGAAATATCAGTTTTCCTGTAACCTGACGATACGAACCTAAATGGTAATTCGGTGCTTAACTTAAAAAAGGACATTTATTTTCACTTCACAATTCTTTCTCTACATCTCTCTGCAGCTTAACCTTATAAAGAGGCCTTGTCATATTCTTTTTTTTTCAGGGAAATTAGTTTTGTTTTCTTTTTACAGAGGATCGACGTGAAACAAAATTAGAAAATTGATTCTTTTAGAACTTCAATGATTTAATTCTTTTTGCAAAACATATTTCCAGAATTTTGTACTTAGCTTTGACTTCCAAATCATGATGCAAGGTAAACTGATAGTGGAATCAATTTCGAAGGTTTACAAGCATTCTCTATTACCATGCATGTATTAAAAGATAATATAGTATTTGAGTGCACCTTCTGCATCACACCCTGTTAGAAACTACATCCAACATAGTGGCTTGATTTTTTTTTTCCTGACCTTGGAGCTCTCTTAATATAATTTTTGTTGGTGCCACAGTTGGGTTTCATCTTTTATTTGTGGCATGTTCTGTTAATTTTTCTAATAGCTAGCATTACCATTTTCTACTTTGCAGTGCTCTTTGGTTTGGTGCATTCTACCTTTGTTGTAGATGGTATGTTCTACTTAGCTATTGTACGTCAGGTATATACATATGTGCATGTTTCTGCAAGAATTTGAATTTCTGACAATTTTTATATATTGTTACCAGGAAACTAAGTTTGTTTGATGTACTTCATTATATTCTTTCCATGATTAGCTTGAATTTTCTTGCTTTTATCTCCTAATAGGTGCATATATGAATTTTGTTGCTGTCATTGAATTTCAATCACACTCCCCTCTTATAATCCAGACTGTGGGTATGTACAATTAAAGTTGTATTTTCTTCTAGTGTTGGTTGCATTTGGTAACTCGTGATTCATGCTCCAAATTACAGTTGATTTAGTTTGGTTTGGTTTTGTTTAGCTGAATGGTATGGAAGCAGCAGCCCGCGGCTTGGGAAGTGAAGGGGGATTAGATACTCATATAGCTAAAGTACTCAAAATTGAGACCAGGTTGGTGAATATGCTAAATGGTCGTTCATTCTTCAACCAATGTGACCTATTCATGTTAAATATGAGCAGCGCTTTAACTTTCAAGTCAATAACATAATATCAATAACTTGGTTTTGTTTAGTAATTAAGATGATAAAAAAGTTAATGATTTGTGTTTTAATTATTGGTTGTGTGTATGTCACACAGTCTAGGTTTGTAGATAAAGCTACATATCACTAGACCTTATGTTATTTTGCTGGTGTCATTTACCCTGCCTTTTCTGTATATATTAAAGTTAACAGTAGTTGTCATGGTAAGTTGATTCAGCGGTTTAAACTATTAGGGAAAAATTAACAATGAGATTGAACTAAAATTCAATATTTGGGATTGAACTTGATCTTATGCGAAGCACGGACACACAACTAGTCCTAAATAAAATCTAATATTAAGATCTATAAATAGATTGAAATAAAATCACACTGTTGTAAACTAAAAAAAAGCAGAGAAATATAAAAGAAGAAAGAAATTTTTTGTTGAATATGTAAAATAAACAAATTAAGAGCTTCCATTTGTATGGCTAGACAAAGACATCATGGTAATTAAACTCTAATAATCTAAATTTAATTTAGATATTCTTAACAAATTTACATGTTTATAACACTTTCCCCGGTGACCACTGTGTCTAAGGCACTATAATATGCCAGGATCAACGAATTCTTGAGAGTAAAACCTAAAAAGTGAAGCTTAGAACAGTGTTGGACATGCAGATTTTTCCTCGTTAAAACCTTGACAAGAAAAATCAAGTGGGACAAAACCTTGATGAAGGAAAAAGAGTACAACGCGATACATCCGATAAAATATGATGCGTCGAAAAACTGACTTTGTTTTACCGCAAGCCTACAACGTCGAAAGATTTAAACAAGAGCAAATACGGTTCGTTCCCACGATGAATGTGTATTACTTATACTAATTAATTCAAGTAACTTTCGAGTCAAAAGATGTTTTTTCCAATTTTTATAGAGAACTAAACTAATGAATGAGTTACAACTATTTAATACAAATTGAAATCAGTAATAGAAAAGTGTTAAGGTTTCGGGAATCCGTTGTAGATTAGGGTTTACTTGCGTTCATCACAAAGAGTATCGATTTTACTCATGCAAAATAGCAAATCTAGCTACTAATACACGGACAATATTTCGTTTAAGAGTCGTAGAAAAGAATTTTCAAAAATAATTGTTTGTTCTCAAAGAATATTCATAAAACGATTATCATGAAAGGATCAACGAATTCTTCTACTAATCAAAGAATGGACTATGCATGACATAAAACATGAAAAATCATTGAGAATGTAAAACACTGAAAGAGAGACAAAACATTAACATTGAGTTTTAGTAGTTGAAAACCCTAGTTTTGAAACACAAATAAATCTATCTCTACAAATTCATCCTTTCATCCTAACAAAGAAATTTAACTAGACAAAGCTTTCTTAAAAGCCATGAAAATATTAAAGAAAATCATAAACTGTTTTTGAAAAGCAAAACTAAACCCTAGTTTTCTATATGTTCGGCTCTGTAGCCGGTTATCCTATTTTACTCTCTGGCTAGTGTTATATATAGGTGTTGTAGAAGACTCCTATCAAGACCCAGCAATAACTGCCCAAGGCCCAATTAGATCAACGCCTGAATTCCAAATCTTGGTTGTTTCCAAAATCCGACCACAACTCCATTTCTATTTATGAACATTCACAATTTCGTCACCCACCGGTTAAGCAGGCTCTGGCTGTCTCAAACCATTCATCGAATTAAACTTGCCACTTTGTGAAACTGAAAAGCCTTTCCCTCTTCAATTTACGGCTAAAATTCAGTTAGACAATAAATCGAGCACTTTTCATGCATTTCTGGAGTGTAATTGGGCATGTCTTGATGATGTTGTTGCAATCTTTCACTCCTTCCCTGCATATTCAGTCATACATTCAATCATTCACCATTTTAATTCAACATTCATAATTGAACACAACTCATTAATTCACTGCAAACCTATTTCAATGGCAACAACAGGTTATATTCTTCCCTGAGTTCTCATACTATGGCTACCATCGAAAATCAAATCACGACAAAACCCGTGACAACATAATCAGTTCTTCACCTTAATTCATCTCCTCTGCCTCTCCGGATAACAACCAACCATCAAAACCATATCTTTATTTCTTTTCCATCCAAGGATTGCCTAATTTCTCTTGATTCAAATCCATCACGAGATCACGGTACAGATCGTTTTCTTCTTGTTTCAGGCCCATCTCTCTATTCATCTCCATTTCTCACAGCAGCAACAACTACCATTCTATCTGAAATCTTGAATCAAACCTTCTCTAGTTGTTTCTCTCTTGAGCTAATTCTTGATCTGATACCCACAGTTCCTTCACGGCAGATGTTGATTTTTCAATTTATTTCCATCTTCCAACTTGGAACAAACCCATAACTAGAACATAACTCCACCATCTTCTTTTGTCTCACCAGTTCATTCCTTCTCTCTGATAACTTGAATTCACGAGAACCCATTCTTCTTCATAGATCAATTCTCAACAACTTCTCTTGATAGCGACAGACTAAATACAACAGCACCAAAAACTTGACTTTGAACTCAACCCAACAAACACTCAAACCCATCTCAGATTCACCTCTTTTTCCACTGCCAGAACCCTTAGAATCTGTTATTTTTGCTATACAATCAAATCACTGTGAACCCATGGAAAACAACACCATCTAACTACAACATAGATTCAACTTCAATCATGATTCATACTCATTCACGACAATTTCATTCCAACTTAGATCGAATACAGACCCACTGCCTATTCTTCCTGCAATCTTCTTTTGCCTGAACCTTGAGTGCATTCTTTAACGGCATCATCGTTATCTCTACCCATTATCACAACTACCATCTTCTTCACGAAATAAGATCTCAATTTGATGGCAACAAAAGAAACCCATCTTCTTTATTTCCTCACTGTCTTGACTGACACTGAAACCACCAGTGTCACCATCTTCCCTTCTTGTTCTTGATTGTAACCCATCACACATAACCCTTCTCTTAATTCATACCAAACCCTCAAAACCATTGCAGTACCAGAAATAACACCACTGCCTTCTAACAACAAACCGATTGATTCTCATCTCAAACCCCATTTCCTCATCATTGATTCAAACTCGAATAAATTCACAAAAAAAACCCAAATCATATCATCAACAGCAGACATCATAAATTGAATCCCTAAATTTAGTTGGTTTTTTGTTGTTGTAAAATCAAATCGATTGCGAACCCAACCTTCAGTTCACCTCAGAGCAACTGCAGTCATCGATTAAATCCCAGATCAAAGATTAAATTTGATCGATGATCGGTGAATTCGTCCCACAGCCGTGCGATTAGATATAGGATTTAATCGACAAAAATCACTGTTCAGGATTAAAAGTGATCGCTGATCGACGAGTAAAAGTTATAGTCGAGCGAAACTCTACTGTCTCGCTTGTGAACAAATGACGGGCCAACATTTCGCTTAAAAACACGGGCGAAGAGTATACATTTCGGCAAATCAAGCGGGATACTAATGTTTCGCTTGCTGCGACGAGAACCCAGCAGCTCGCATACACATAAGCGAATAGCTGATATTTCGCCCAAAACTACTGAACGCGGGCGAGAGTGCACGACGTCGCTTGGAGTTGGGCGAGATGCTAAGGCGTCGCTTGGAGTTGGGCGAGATGCTAAGGCATCGCTTGGAGTTAGGCGAGATTCTAAGGCGTCGCTTGGAGTTGGGCGAGATGCTAAGGCGTCGCTTGGAGTTGGGCGAGAGTCCAAGGCGTCGCTTGGAGTTAGGCGAGAGTGCAAGGCGTCGCTAATTCCATAAATCAATTGACCGTTAATATGTTGCCGTTGATATATTACCGTTGGGTAGTCTAACGACTATATTTTTACCCTATATATATGGGATACTAGACCAATGGCATTTTACTAAACTCATTCATTGTGTATTTGAAAATTCTAAAGTTTGTTTTTATTTAATAAGTTTGGAAATCGATTAGAATTATGGCGCCATCAAAACCACGAGGTCCAAATTTTTCGTCTTTTGAAGATGTTACGATGTGTACAATTCATTTTTCAATTTCTCAAGATTGTAGCATTGGTACCGATCATGTGAAGAACAATTATGGTCACGTATACTATGTCGGATGAAAGAAGCTATACCTTCTATGCAATCACGTACTTGGACCTCCCTTCAGAAACGGTTTCAAATTATAAGTAAAGATGTGGCGCTTATGTCTGCAAAGGAGGCTGAAGTAGAAAGGGAACATCATACTGGATGGGCCCCCGAAAATAAGGTAACTACTTATTTAATTATGCTTATTACATTAATCTGTATGATTGTATATCCTTTAACAAATTGAATTGAAACACCAGATTGCAGAAGTATGTAGGCTTTTCAATGAAGCAACTGGTCGAAGTTTTAAGTATGAAGATTGCTACACAGTTATGTTAGATAATATTAAATATTCCCGAAGGTCGACAGCTGTTTTCGATTCATCACAAGCAGAGTCTGATTACGACAACGAATCTCTGGACGTACAGGATTCCTCATACTTAAGCCTAGATGGTCCCAGTGCCTATGAAGACCTTGGAGATATCCCTAACACATTAATCCGTCCGATGGGGAAAAAAGAGGCGAAACGACAAAAGACAAAGGGGAAGGCAAAATTTACTGAACAATAGGAAATGATGAAAAATATTTATAGAGAGCAGCAAAACTTCAACGCCAAATATACGGAACAAAGAGAAATGAAGATAGCACAAAGAGAATCTGAGTTTGCAGCAAAATTAGATTATTCAAAGGCAAAGTTTGCAGCAACACAAGCTAGGAAAGAAGCAGAAGAGGAATTTCGTATAATGACGATTGATATCTCCCAAATGGATGATGTATCAAGACAGTACATCGAACTTAGGAATGGAGAAATTTTGAAGAAAAGATTAAACCAATCATAGAGGCCATTATTATTTACCATTGTCATATTAAGTTTGAATTTTGATGAATTTATTTAGAATTTTCAGTTTAGTTTTTAACCAATAAATTTTTATGTTTTTAACGTCTCCTAATTTAAATTAAAAATTAAATTTAGAATTATTTTTTAAAATTACTTCAAATACTAGATGGACTCGAAAGAACAATTAAAATATAACGCGACTAATAAGTAAAGATAAGATGACTCTCGCTTTAATCGAGGGAAACAACAGATTTACCCCCAAAGCACATATAAAAGTTCACTCTTCCCCAACAGATGACCATATGTGTTCGATCAAGTCATTTCTCAAACGACCCTAGTTTGTTTATCGAATACTGCACGTCTGCGTTGGTCCTTCACCATTCTAGAAAGTTGAGCAGTGTTGTCCCTTGAAATAACAACTGGAGCACCGTGGCTGCGTTGCTCATACTCATGCGGCCAATCACCGGGTATACATTCATCCTCCACTATCATATTATGTAGAATAATGACAGTTTTCATTATATATGCTAACACGTCCGGATTCCACATTCTTGCGGGTTGTTTGATGATTGCAAATTGATTTTGTAGTACCCCGAACCCCCGTTCTACATCTTTTCGACAACCTTCCTGCATAGCTGAAAATTTATGTTTCTTTTGGGAATCTGGATGTTTAATCGTAGTCACAATAGTTGCTATCTGTGGATATATTCCATCCCCAAGATAATACCCCATATTGTATTGATTTCCATTGACTGAAAAGTTTACTGTCGGTGTTTTACCGTTGATAAGCTTTTTGAAGATATACGAATAGTTCATCACATTGATATCATTGTTTGAAACCGGCATACCAAAAAATGCATGCCAAAACCAAAGATCATACGACACCACTGCCTCAAGGATAATACTTTCGCTACCCTTGTATGCGGTATAAGCCCCTGATTCAGACGAAGGGCATTTATCCCATTTCCAATGCATACAATCAACACTACCAAGCATCCCTGGAAATCCCCTTTTTTGGTTCTCATCAAGAAGGAGTTCAACATCATGCCGAGTTGGTGTCCGCAAATATTCAGCCTCGTACAACTGGACTATCACCCTACAAAATCTATGAGTTGCTTCCAAAACTGTAGTTTCCCCAATACGTAAATACTCATTGATTGCATCCGCCGCACATCCGTAAGCTAACATTCGAATTGATGCAGTAATTTTTTTATGCGGGGTTAATCTTAGAACACCACAAACATCTCTTTTTTGAACAAAATAACCATTTACGGCTACAACATCACCCAAAATACGGTTGAATAATTCTCGACGCATTCTGAATCTTCTACAAAATACATTTGGCGAAAATATCGGGTTTCTGAAAAAATAATCTCTCCATAGACCTTTGGCACCTACATCACGTTGTCTTGGTATTTGTGTACGTGTATGTGGAGTATTCATATTTGAAACCATTAAACCAGCACTGACTGCTAGGTTATTACAGTTCAATACAACTGAACTTTCATCTGATGAGTAATAACTACTGTTATCATCATCGTCTAATGAAGCAGAAGAAGAAGAAGTAAAAGAAACATAATGAGGAAAACTAGAAGAGGAACCATAGTGGTTTATGTTATTTTGAGAGTTTTCCTCATTATGTTTCTTTTACTTCTTTTTCTAACACCAAGCGAGACTCCTACTAATCGCTCCTCTATTTCACCAAACGTGTTATGCACACGTCTCACAGGCGAGATCTTGGCCCCTCGCTTCTGTCCCAGTGGCACCCCTGCATCTCGCTCGGCTCAATTTTCACATGAGTTTTCCGCACAATACATAAACGACATCTTGGTCCCTCGCTTCGACCAGCGAAATACTGATGTTTCGCTTAGTTAGTGGGTGAAATGTTGGGATTTCGCCTGTTTTTTTTTGTAGGCGGTAGAGCAGAATCTCGCTTATACCAGGTGAACTATTAGTCTCTCGTCCGTCTTTTCAAGCGATACCTTGATACTTCACTTACGTTCAAGCGATATCCTAGGCCATCGCTTGATCATACCCCTTTGTTTTTGAGACGGATCAAAGATCAAATTTTTTGATCTTTGATCGATAGGTATCATCACGTGACTGTGGATTCCCTCAGAAACCCTAACATCGAACCCTAACCACTATTTTCAATCCATCGTTGTTGCTGAGTTCGATTTCATCTTTTTCCTACACTCTCAGTTCTTCAAATCGTTCTTATTCTCTGCCACCAAACTCATCTGCTTCGTGAAACTCTCAAGAACTCCACAAATCTTCTTTCTTCTCCATTCTCCATTCTTGGCCTGAATTCTCGATTTCATTCCACCAACACCATTTGCTTCTGTTCTATGAGAAACGAGAGTTTTTTATCTTTTTGATACGAAATGAGATGTGGTGAGAGAGCTACACATGTCTCATTATTTTTTAGGCTCTAGTGGGCTCCACGTCTTTCCCTAGCGAACAAACACAACTTTTCTCAATATGCTGGTCATGATATTGAACAAGTGGCAACACCCCAATGAAAGATTTAGCTCTCTCCCTCTATACCGTGAGCAACATTGTTTTCTCCACAAATGCTACTTTAGTGTATAATGAGCCATATATCCTTCGATGACCGGATTTACTTGTAATTCCTATAAAAACATATAAAATAATAAAATTAATTATAATAGAGTCCTAGATAATATAAATATGGGCATAAATATGTAGAATTTACGTGCTTATCAAAATACTTTTTACAAATATGTTCCCCTAATGGGTATTTCAACAAAATCTTGGCTTACAAATCTTTAAGTCGACGCATCCCAATCTTGTGAACTAATTTCTTGAATGTTGAAGTTGGTAATTCTCTGGTGAAGAGGTATGCTAGATTGTTACTTGAACGTACTTGTTGAATACCAATCTCACCATTCTTATGTAGATCATGTGTGAAGAAAAACTTAAGAAAGATATGCTTCGTTCGATCACCTTTTACGAACCTTCTTTTAGTTATGCAATGCAACCAGTCTTGTTTTCGCACAGTATTACTTGTGATTCTGAATTGAACGAAGTCCACATGATTCTTGAATGTGATGTATTACTGACCTTAACCAAACGCATTCACGACTTGCTTCATGGATTGCTAATAACTCAGAATGATTTGTAGAGGTAGTCGTAATGGTTTGCTTTACTGACCGCCAAGATATAAATGTATCTCCATAAGTGAACAAATACCCAGTTTGTGATCGTTCTTGTGTGGATATGAAAGATAACCTGTATCTCCATAACTAGTTTCGATTCATATTCATAAGGATAAAATAAACATAAATCAATAATACCACTAAAATATCGAAATAGGTGCTTGACTTCGTTCCAGTGTCTTTGAGTTGGGGATGAACTGTATGTAGTTAACAGATTTACTGAAAAGGCTATATCCGACCTTGTACAATTTGGAAGATACATAAGAACACCAATTGCACTTAAATATTGTATTTCTTGAACAAGGAGTTCTTCACTATCTTCCTTAGGGCGAAATGCGTCTTTATTCTTATCAAGTGATCTTACGACCATTAGGGGACTCAATGGATACGCTTTTTCCATAGGAAAGTATTTTTAAACTTTTTTCGTATAAGTATATTGATGGATAACTATCCCAAATGAGACATGATTAACTTTTAAACCAAGACAATACTTGGTTTTACCAAGATCTTTCATCTCAAATTCCTTCTGCAAATAAACAACGGTTTCAGTGACCTCTTCAAGAGTCCCTACAAAATTTAGATCATCAACGTATATTGCAATAATTTCAAATCCAGAACTGGATTTCTTCATGAAAAGACATGGACAATTAGAATTATTAGTATATCCCTCTATAGATGTTGGGTTTTTGACAAAGGTAAAATAATAAAATTATCTCTTAAGACCCGAGTCTGAAAATACTAAACCTCAAAAATTTTGTAAAGAATTTTTAGACAGGTGCTCACGCTGTCCTTTATCTATATGTAAAGCCAACTACATATATGATTAAAATTACTGAATAAATCAACGTTCATTACTATACAAACTCATTATAGTAACATTGGTGCTTACTACGACTTTCCTAGATATTTTATGGTTTTTACATAAAATCTCAAGCTCCTAGATGCATTGCCCACGAGTATAGAGAAATTTGAGTATCATTTCGTGCTATATTCCACAGTTGAATTCCCAAAAATCACCTTGTGCCAATATCCATGCTCAACTGAGCAATACTGACTCACCAAAATACCTATATAGCTTTATATATAATATTACATACAAATCTATTTGACTAAAGTACCACAGATATTCTTAGATTCTAAGTCAAAATTATGCCAGACACAATTTCATAGATTATACTAACTAAACCTAGCCTCAGTCACAGTAATCCTTGTTTAAAGAGACAATTAATGTGAAGAGCGTGAAAAGAGTTCAATTTAGTGTTTTTAAAACACTTACAAACAAGTTCGCAACACTTATAAGTGTCTCAAACCTTAAAAGAACACTTTCTAACCTTAATTGGCAAAAAGATACGCTGAATTTGAAGCGTTACAAAGGCTATAACACAAATCATGTGCGTCTTAGTCTAACCAAAAACCTTGTGCGTCTTAGTATGAGACAAGTCGAACAACGAACAATTCTAAGTCTAATATGAGACAAGTCTAACACAGAACAATATCGAACAACTCGATCATTCAAATCCTCTCGCACACAGAGAATTGATCATAGCAATTCACACATATTACAACCTACAGAGTCTGATACTCTGATCTCAATCCTTCTCTCGCTCCCTCCCTAAGACCAACCCTTCTTCTTCTCCTTTGTGACTGAAGGAAGACTGGAACGACCATTGCTTGGTTTAAGCCAGGATTGTACAGATTAATCTCTCGAATCTAAAGAAAGTACTTCAGCAGTACAAATGTTTAAATATTGAACAAATTATCACCTTCTCACCCCACTTTTTCCAAGTTTACCGTCTGAATTCGTTTTTCCCCACAAACACCCTCTTTCAACAAGTATTCACTGAGGCGATTATACCACATTCTACCAGATTGCTCTAGTTCATATAAAGCTCCTTGAAGCTTAATTTATTGATTATACACTTATATATTTGAAATTGTTTGCTTCATGTGTACGAAATCCTTAAGGGACTTTCATATAAATGTCACTATCAAGTGACTGTTGATGGTGGATTTTTGACAAAGGGTAAAACAGTCAATTTGGGTAATTTTTTAGACTAGGGGTAAAATAATAATTTTACATATCATAGGTGAAATGGTCATTATACAATTAAAGGTGAAAAGTCATATTCATCATGTTTTACACCAGGGGCAAAATAGTCATTTTTACTAAAAGTCGAATGAAATGGGCACAATGGTCATTCTGGGATTTTACACTTTTCTCGAATAAATATGCTACTAAAGGCAACATACCATCTAAATTGCAGAGTCGCATCAAGCATTATCTCAAGTTGCAAACTTCCATGGCTGAATATCTTGAGTATGTTCTGTATGCACCGCACAAAAGTTAGCATAAATGCTAACAATTAAATCTCATACGATTGAGTAACCCTGAAGGAGGCCATAAATATGGTCACAACATTAAAGGATGCCAAAGTTACTGGTGCACAGGCAATAACCATGGCACTAGCAAGTGCCAGCCTTAACAAACCCTAACCACACTCCCAACACCAATGAATAGCACACACATGTGCCAAAAGGCTAGAAAAAGCCAAAAAGCCAAAAAAAAAAAAAACACCAAATAAGCCCTAGCGGTGCTACCAGTAGCACTAGTGCTAACGCTGACGCTAATGCTAGCGTCTGTGCTAGGGTGCAAGCCTTCCCCTCTTTTTCCTTTGAGTTAGGTGCAAGCCTTCCCCTCTATTCACGCCTTCACCCTAGTGTCAGCCTTTACATTAGCGTCAGGCCTTCACCCTAGTTTCATCCTTTACATTAGCATCAGGCCTTCACCCTAGTGTCAGCCTTTACACTAGCGTCAGGCCTTCACCCTAGTATCATCATTTACCCTAGTGTCAGCCTTTACACTAGCATCAACAAACTCACGTGTTTTGAGTCCATGACTCCACTAACTCTACGAGAAATGAAAACAATTACATGGGGGGATTATTTATGGGGTTTTTGTATGGTGGTTATAACAACATGGGCATGGTAACACCCCATGACAAGGAAGTTACAAACTAGTGGTAAGGATGAAGCGGTTAATGGAGTAATGGAATCATGTTTTTCCAAAAACTTCCAAGGATAATGGGCGGTTATACCATTACCCCCATAATCCCCATTACTCCAACTCTCTACTATCTCCACTAATTTACAAGGAATGTTTATGTACCAACTACTATAAATAGGATCCTTAGCCCATTCAGAAAACACACAACAAGCTTACAATTCTCATAAGCTCTGTGATATTTTCTAATAGTTCTACAACTCTCCACACAATTCGACACAAAAATTTCTTCAACTTTCTTTGCTTACCTCTCCTAAGATCAACCCATTTTCTCTCCTTATGAACGACACAGGGCGGAACGGCTACTATCGTGGTTTAGCTTTCCCTGTACGATATTTATCTTTGAATCTAAAGAAAGTACTCCCACGTTCGGATACTCAATTAGGGAAGTTTTTATCATATTGGCATCATACGCAACGGCACCACTTGGATCATCATATTCAATAAATGCATCTGAAGGATCACAAGAACCACACTTGGGTACCAAAGATTTGCACAAGATCCCCTTATTGTCAAGAACCTCTCCATCCTATAAGAGACGGTCAACCAGAGAGTCACAACCTTGACAAGGCGCATTCTACTCTCCAAAGACATACCATAAATGTATCTTCTCCCAACTACGTCGTCAGATCTGATAGGCACTTGCAACCCATGACACTGAGCCGCGCCCCAAGCCTACTCCAGAAAATACAACTTCAACAACTAAACAAGAATGTGATTTGGGACTGCTCACTGCAGCCCATCTCATACAACAATCAAGGATTCAAAGGATATCTTAAGAGACTTCTCCGCGAACATAGTCTTTGAAGATACCCGTAGCACTACGTCGACAACATAACACCTCCCAGGTTATCCTCTTTATCCTCCGCGTCTCCAGAGGACTTCACCTATATGAACATTCTAAACATGCCATCATCACATCCAAAAAGGTAAAACAACTGTATAAACCAAAGGGTCAGAATAAGACACAATTTCATTTAGTCAATGTTCATAAAAAACGTCCCAGTCGCGACTCAACAGCCCGGGCACCAATAAGGACTCCAACTTCAATTCAAGTTCTTGTTCCATCCATAGCACGTAAATACAACAATAACAACAATAACAACAATAGGAGATATCAACCTCCTTGGCTTCCCTTGCCTGATCATACCCTAGAGGGATGGACTCATGATGATACTATAAAATCATCCATCGTAGAGCAACAGACCAAAGTAGCTACACCAGGGGACTGAAGGCTTCTTCAGTCTCACAGATTTAACACAGTCATCGCCTTCAACCAGAGTATTTAATCAACAACAGTAGTAGCAACAAGACCCCTCACTCTCATCATCTTCACGAAAGCATATGTACGTCAGTACCTCCACAGCTCGTAAGCTTTGTATCCCAATATGATCATGCCCATGGCATGGGGACTTCGTCTCTGTTGTTGTTGCTACTGATTTTAAACACACCGGTCAACTATGGAAGATACACTGAATTCAGAAGTCTCAAGGCATTACTATATCAACTATTGTTTCATTATCGGAGCGTCATCAAATCAAAATTCCTAGTAAAATCCGACAACTAAGCTCGTTGATTTATTTTGATTTATTTTTCCTGGCTGCAGAAGCACGAAATAAATACGGATAAAATTCTGACAAGCATCAGAATTATGAATATTACTCTTATCTTACATTCCGCAAGAGAAGTGAGAAGGGATATTCAGCTCCTGGCTAAATTATACAAACACCCTCTTTCAACAAGTATCCACTGAGAGATTATACCACATTCTACCAGATTGCTCTAGTCCATATAAGACTTTTTGAAGCTTAATTTATTGAATGTAAACTTTATTATTTGGTGACTATTGATGGTGGATTTTTAGCAAAGGGTAAAACAATCAATTTGGGTAATTTTTTAGACCAGCGGTAAAATAGTAATTTTACATATCATGGGCAAAATGGTTATTTTACAATTAGAGTTGAAAAGTCATATTCATCAAGTTTTGGACCAGGGGAAGAATATTCATTTTACCAAAAAGTCGAATGAAATGGGCACAATGGTCATTCTGGGATTTTATACTTTTCTCTAATAAATGTGCTACTAAAGGCATCATACCATCAAAATTGCAGAGTCGCATCAAGCATTATCTCAAGTTGCAAACTTCCACGGCTGAATCTCGTGAGTATGTTATGTATGCACTGCATGCTAACAATTAAATCTCATACAATTGAGTAACCCTAAAAGAGGCCATAAATATGGTCACGACATTAAAGGATGCCAAAGCTAGTGGTGCACATGCAATAACCATGACACTAGAAAGTTCCATCCTTAGTGAGCCCTAGCCACAATCCCAACACCAATGAATAGCATACACATGTACCAAAAGGCTAGAAAAAGCCAAAAAAAAAAACCAAAAAAAAAAAAAAACACGCCAAATAAGCCATAGCAGTGTTACTAGTAGCACTAGTGTTAACGCTGGCGTCAATGCTAGCGTATGTGCTAGGGTGCAAGCCTTCCCCTCTTTTTCCTTTGAGTTAGGTGCAAGCCTTCCCCTCTGTTCAAGCCTTCACCCTAGTGTCACCCTTTACATTAGCGTCAGGCCTTCATCCTAGTTTCGTCATTTACATTAGCATCAGGTCTTCACCTTAGTGTCAACATTTACACTAGCGTCAGGCCTTTACCCTAGTGTCATCCTTTACCTAGTGTTAGCCTTTACACTAGCGACAACAAATTCACGTGTTTTGCGTCCATGACTCCACTAGCTCTACGAGAAATCAAAATAATTACATGGGTGGATTATCTATGGCGTTTTGGTCTGGTGGTTATTGAAACATGGGCATGGTAACACCCCATGAAAAGGAAGTTACAAACTAGTGGTAAATAGGATCCTCAGGTCAATCAGAAAACACACAACAAGCTTACAATTCTCATAAGCTCCGTGATATTTTCTAATAGTTCTACAACTCTCCACACAAATTCCTTCAAGTTTATTTGCTTCCCTCCACTAAGATCAACCCATTTTATCTCCTTGTGACTGAAGCAGGGCAGAACGGCTACAATCGTGGTTTAGGCTTGACCTGTACGTTTTGATCTCTGAAATATAGAAAAAGTACTTCAACAGTATATTGTTTTGCCTAAAATTAATTGTTAGGTACTAACAGTGACCCATAAAGATAAGTTGTGACAACATCCATAAGACACATATTAAACTTTTTGAAGCTTCCAAACTAATAAGAAACCGAAATATGATGGCATCCATCACTGGAGAATAATTTTCTTGGTAATCAACACCATGTCTTTGTGAAAAACCTTGTACAACGAGTCGATCTTTATATCTAAATTTTTTATTTTTCTCGTTGCGTTTTAGTACGAATACCCTTTTGTATCTGACGACTTTTATATTTTTTGAAGTTTCAACAACTGGACCAAGAACTTTATGTTTTCCCAATAATTTGAACTATGCTTGGATTGCATCCCTCCATATTGGCCAATATTCTCTACGTCGACATTCATTAACATATTGTGGTTCGGGGTCATCAATATTTTCTATGACATCCAAAGCAACATTAAAAGTAAATTTACTATTAGGAATAATTGTATTCATATCCCAGTTTTTTTTTTGTACCAACATAGTTTATAGAGATCTCATTGTTTTGAGGTACATGTGCCTCTTTAGGTTCAACTCTTTCATTAATATTTGATTGATCAATCAATGTTTCATATAGAGTGGATTTTTCCGGAATGCCAACTACTAATCTCTTGTTTTGTAAAACTGAATCTTTTGTACCAAGAGGTCTTCTAGGCTTTAAGCGATCGTGGACTGATTTACGTTATCATGATATCCATCTGGGATACTTATTCTCGCTGGAGTATTTTCAACAGGTATATGTGATTTTTTTATCCTACCCATATAAACAAATGCATGGGGCATTTTATTTGCAATGTTTTGCAAGTGTACGATCCTTTGAATCTCAAGTTCACATTGGTTTTTACAATGATCAAAATGGGCTAATAATGGTGTATTCTATGAAATTTAACGGCGTTCTTAAGCTTTATCCCCCTCCCTAACGACAGGAAATTTGACTCATCAAATTGGCAGTCAACAAATCGTGCCTTAAAAACATCTCCTGTTTGAGGTTCTAAATATCGAATGATAGACGGAGAGTCATAACCAACATAAATACAGAGTCTACATTGAGGACTTATTTTTACTCTATAAGGTGGATCTATGGGAACATATATTGCATAACCAAAAATTCGAAAATGGGAGATGTTTGGTTGATGCCCATGTACAAGTTGTACATGTGAGTTCTTTTGAATAGCTGGTTGGTCTGATACGGACTAGTGCAACAACATGTAATATAGCATGACTTCATGTTGTAAATTGCAATTTAGACCTTAAACTTAATGACGAGAAATCAATTTTAAGCGCTTAATAAAAGATTCCTCTGGACCATTTTAAGTGTTCACTTGAGCAACGGGGTGTTCACATCGTTACCAATCGACATAAAATATTTATCAAATATTTTAGATGTGAATTCACCAGAATTCTCAAGACGAATAGTTTTGATAGGAAAATTCGAAAACTGAGCTCGTATGCCAATAATTTTTGCAAAAAGTCTTGCAAATGCAATAGTACGAGTCGAAAGTAGGCAAACATGGGACCATCGTGTGGAAGCATCAATTAGAACCATAAAATAACGAAATGGTCCACAAAAATGGTGAATTGTCCCACAAATATCACATTGAATTCGTTGCAAGAAATTAGTTGATTCAATGCCAACTTTTATCAAAGATGGTCTAATAATTAAATTTCTTTGATAACAAGCATTGCATGGACAATCTATAGTCGACATGACTTGTAGATTCTTTAGAGGGTGTCCACGCGAGTTGTCTATAACTACACGCATCATTGTTGATCCTGGATATGAGTAATGTTTTTTTTAATAATTGATATTGGTTATTTATGTAACTGTCGTTATTTTATTAATTGCAAAAGAGAGTACATCGATTGAAGTATAAATAACAAAAGCAGATTACAATACTTAATTAAAACCTAACTCACTTTTGTAAGAAGCATGATTACACTTAGCATGTGCAACAAGGCTTTAAACCATTAGGCGACCCTAATGGACGAGTTGTGTCCCGTGAGAGTTTACAGAGAGATGTACCCACAAAACCTATTATTATCAAACTTAGTCTTCATCGAAATCTCCTCCAGTTGTATTATTTTTCATGAATGTAAGTAGATCATGAAACTTTGTTTTAAAAAACTGATAACACTCATCCAATTCAAAATGTTTGCCTTTTTGTTCATTGTACTTGTTTTTTCCACCTACTCCTGCAACATTCAAACATTAAAATTAGGGTTTCTTAGTTGAAAGATACATAAATTAAAATTTCAATAAGTAATAAGAAAAAGATTTACAAATATTTCATGGGTCATTGATTCAGGACAGCTGCAGTTGGAAAAAATGCTTGATTTAAGGCATATAAAATACGTAATTGCTTCCTATTTTAAAATGCCTATCTCTTATGTTTTCCATTGTTCTTTGGAGAGAATTGCCAGTCTATTTTGTAGTAAGTCCGTACTTGGTCCTAGAAGGTTTCAGTTGGTAAAGCTCATTTCCAGACTTCTGGGCGAGATGTTTGGGTGATCCAAGTTTGATGATAACTATATATTTTGTTGAATCAAAGATAACCATAGAACTTGAAGATGTTTTTTTAATGGATTATAACTAAATGTGAAGTGGAAGTTTGGTGTAGAAGAAGTGAAGAAATTGTGAATTTATAGGGACATTTGGAAAGGAGTCATTGATAAAGTAAATTTTTTGAAAAATATATCCGTTGAGATCCAATGACTCATCTAATTGAGCCATTAACATCACAACACAATCAAACTTAAAGAAATAAATGAATTAAAACTTTATATTTATTCAAACTTAAAGATGCAACATTGAAGAAGTTAAAGTGAAAACACCATAAAGAAACGATCTTTCTCCATATCCCTCAGAATATCCATACCCATCTCCATCTCCATCTCCATCTCTGCCTTCATCTTCATCATCATCTTCATCTTTATCTCAATTTTCTACATCATCGGCGTATTCTTCCTCTACGTATCCATCCATAAACAGGTTCACCTACGTACTCATATCCATCTAGAACTTGTTCATAATATTGAGCTCCATCATCTTTATCATCGTTAAGACCTTGAACATAATAATGAAATGCATATTCTTCAGTTTGAACATGAATTTCTTCTTTGTGTAATGACTATATATCATCAGATTCTCCATCTGATGAAGGTAGATGTACATATTCCATATTTGATCCTTTAAAACTTGAAGACCCGGCTGATTGTTCTTGGTCTACTCCTCTACCAGAACGTATTCTTATATGCACAACAAGATCAGTCCTTAACTGGAGGTATAATCCAGTACTTTTTAGACTTGCAATAAAAATATACGATTATAAATAGGCTCTCACATTGGAACATGAACAACTGCATCCCATTCCCTATCTGACATTCATGCTCAATAATCATGTTGTGCAAAATAAGACAATACTTCATTATTAGGTTCAAGTCAGTTTGTTGCCAATACTTACAAGGTGATCCGACAATTCTAAATTTCCTTTTAAGCACTCCAAAAGCATGTTCAACATCATTCCTTTTATCTATTTGATACTTGTCGAATTTTACCAAGTCTGGAATCTGCAATGTTCGAGTGAAAGCTTGTACAATTGTTGTCAATTTTTGGTAGATACCATCGACTAAAAAATAACCCATATTGTACTGGTGACCGTTGATGGCATAATTATATGAAGAGTTTATACCCTTGAGCATGTTATCAAAAAGGGGTGAGCGTGCCAACACCTTTAAGTCGTTATTTGACCCTAGGCATTCCAAAAAAAGCACGCCAAAACCATAAAGCATATGATGCCACCGCCTCTAAGACCATAGAATTATACTTCTCTTTACCCCGATATGTTCCTTGGAAATCCATCGGGAAATTTCTCCATGGCCACTACATACAATCAACACTACATATCATTCCAGGAAATCCTCACTCGGCATTCTCAGCTAGCAACCTTTTCACATCTTAAGAAATAGGTTCACGCAAGTATCTTTGTCCAAAATAGTTGAATATTGTGGTGCAAAATCTTTTAGATAATAATATGTTGTTATGGCTCCCATACGAGTGTAGTCGTCGATACTATCAACAACTGCAATTTTGCACAAATTTTTATCATGGCTATTAATTTAATATGTGGAGCCATAACACCAGTTGCATCGAGATGTTGATGCCATTCTTCATCCACTTCAAGTAATTTTCCTAACAATTTGTCAAATAATTCTTCCTTCATACCTAGACGTTGTTTGAATTGTCTTGAAGTATAACCAGTTCCAGGAGTGAAATAATCATTCATTATTTTCCAATTATGCCACAATCGATCTCGGCTAAGTCGTGATCGTGTATTCACTTCCTTAGGCACCGGTTGACGAATAATACGCCTACAAACATCCAATTTCATTAGCTGAAACAATAACACGACTTTTTCTTCTTCATCACTTGAAGTATCCTGATCAATTTAGTATTATGTCTCTCATAGGAATGCATAAGATTCATTTTATACCTTTGCAACAACAATTTCAATTTTTAAATACCCTACATCAAATTGGGTTCAATCAACATTCAATACCAATAAATAGTAACCATTTCATTTCAAATAAACATTTGATCAATAATACATCACAAAACAAGTAATAATAGTGGATTTTAAACTACGTCTATGTTCTAATGTTGTTGTTGAGTTGTTTACAATATAACTAATCAATCCAATATCAAAAAAATCATAATTATCAAAAATAAATTGCATTATAAACCCTATAAGTAGAATGACTTACCTATAATGATTTTATGGATGGAATTCAAAATTAAAAGATGCAATAGAACCACCAATAAGTATGGAACAAACCCTTTTAATTTCACGCAATATTTCGGTTTAAAACACCTTCTAAATCAACAGGGAAAAAAAAGGGTATATGTTTAGAGAAGAAAAAAAAATTAGAAAAGGAGAATGGGGAAGAACTCACGTAATTTCTGTGGGTATAAACCATTGAAATGGAAACTCAGTTTCCGTATAACATTATTCGGACGAAAACTGAGTTTCCGTCTCAGTAAGCTAAGTGAAATCCCTTCCCCGTAGTGGTTGTTTTTCTGGGTCTTTTTGGCTTAGCTATAATTAAGTTATAGCTAAAAAAACGCCTCACCATAGTGCTAGGACTTATAGAATAAGTAGACGTGGCACCAATTATTAGTGGAGCATAAAGTCTCCAAACATATTTGTTACCTTTTTGAAGAGGAAAAAATTCTCAATTCTAATCAAGCAGCAACAACAAGAGGTGTTTAGAAGGCAGGGAAAGAAGGTTTTAATGGTGCTGATGTCATTAACACGTAGAAGAGAAATTTGGGGATCAATATTTTAACTTGATTTCTTTTTAGAATGAGAAGATGTTGTTCCTGTTGTTAATCAGAAAAACTGATGTTTGAGAAAGTTTAGAACAGGGAAAATATTTGATCAATGGATCTGTTAGGTTTAGATGGTGGTGGTGTTTTAAGTATAAGAATTGTAAGTGGGGTTTGATGGTATTGCTGTCGTGAAGTGATTGAGGGGTTTTGTTTTGAAGTCGAGTGTTACTGCTGGAGAAGAAAGAGTTGTTGTTGTGTGGGTTTTGTATGGTGGTTGTATGGGAAGATCTCAGATGTTACTGATGGCGATAAGCGTTCTTCTAAGTAATCCGGCGCAAGAGCCACACGAATTTAACCTAGGTTACACTTCTACACATAATTGTATGATAACATCCCGTCATTAACAATTATTTTATGCTACTTGTAACAAGGATATTTTAAAAATTCTGGATCTCAAACCCTATATTAGTTATAAATATTAATGCATGTTCATCTAATTCGTGACTTAAACAATCAAGCAATCAATCATACATGGCGTTATTAGCGGTAAAACATAAGCGGTATTAAAGAGACTTTGAACATATGAGAATGAATACTTCGATTAATAAATATGTTTCCCAACTTAGGACTACATGTCTAACCAATAAGAAAGGTTTAATTCATCATGGATTTCTCAAAATCCATGGAAAATATACAAGAAAGCAAGAAAAGCAAACCCTAGAAATCATGATGATCAATTGCAACTTCAAGCCCTATCTTCTTGATCTCTTTTCTAATCCTAAAAAATATTGTTAAAATATGTCTTCTTAATGTCTTGGGAGTCTCCTTATATAGTACTCATGATATCTAGGGCTTAAAATCCTTCCAGGACCGGGTTTTTTGCTTTTTAGAAGTCCAAATTCACACTAAACACTTTGCCTACGGCTGGGAATTCTCCCGCGACCCAACCTTAGGTAAAAATAGATTTTTGGGTGATTTTGTGGTCATTTACGGCTAGGTTTTTTCGGTTTCCTGGCCGTAAGTGAGCCTGACTTTCACTTTCCTTTCATCCACCTTTTCGGCCATAACTTCTTCATATGATGTCCGATTTGCCTCATTCTTTTTGGTTGGCTTCGTATTGTCGTCTTATACAAGATGGTGTCTTCCAATACTTTATATATTTTCATCACAATTTATGGATAGCTTGGGAATGATTTTCTAACCGTAAATGTGGCTCTAACACTTTTTTTTTGGAAATTTGGATTTTTCTACGGTTGGGTTGAGATGATTTCTCAACCGTAAATCTGACAGAAGGCTCATTAACTTCCCAGTTATACTTGTATATGTCTATAAAGTCTTAGAGGTAAGTAGATATGAAACTTGGTCCTTTTTTGTTCTACTTGTTCTATGTCTAAGTCTTAAGACTTTCCTAGCGTAGGTGATTCTAGATTTTCACTCCAAAAGTGTATTCTTCATCTCTAACTTCTCATGCTCACTCCGGAATGAACCCTTTTTTCTTCTTAGCTATTTTTTACACCATTTCCATTGATTTTCGGATGATTCACCTAAAGAAACAAATAAAATAGAAAACAAGAGTAATACGAAAGAAATCTAACTAAAACAAGTGTGGAATTGACATGTAAATTAGGCACTTATCATTTTTACATAAGAACTTGAATTCAAATAACAATGCAACCCTATTTGTGGGAACGATCCTTTACCTTTTTTCATATAAATTTTAAGTAGTGAGAAAGTAATAAATAATTTTGACGTGATGATGACCACATTATCAGCAAACAACAGACACACATACTAACAAGAAATTAGAAACTAGACTCCTCAGATTCCGTTGGATTTGAGCTAACACATCAGGAGGGATGTCATTCACAAAATCTCCAAAATACCTACTTATTCTAGGAAATTTAGCAAGATTATCATCTACTTTGTTTGCACTTATATGTCTAAATCACATTTTAACACCATTTAAATTTGTAATCATATCCCTAACTTCATGAATGATAGCATGATCCTTCAATTTGACAGACACAGTGTTACTATTCACATTCACTGTAACTATTTTGTTATCTCATTCAATGATGATGCTAAGATGCTGCATCTGTAGGTGATTTTCCATTTTGAACGCTTCTAACATGACAAGTGCTTCAGATTATGCAGGACCCCTTGCTTTTTCAACTAAAATTTTTCCCCCCACTAGCTTCATGTAACATCTCGAATGGTTAGAGCTAGACCTGCAATGTAATTATCTTTAACAAAAGAAGCATCAATGTTCATTTTTATTCTATTTTGTGGTCTGGTCTAGTTGCTATATCTATTTCTATTTTTATTATGATTGTTAATAATGTTATGACCGGGATGACTATTATGAGATATGAAAATGTTAGAGCTAGTGCAAAAATGCATAATTTTGTAGTAAGTGTCCCTAACTGGTTTATATATATCTTCAAAGATATGTGTACTTGAGTGGCTCTTGCGCCAAGTTATTCATTAAAAGGGATTTAAAGAGTGGCTATGGTGCCAAGTTATTCATTGAAAACGATTTAAAGAGCGGTTGAATATCTTATCATTCTACCCTAAGTTTACGCAGATAAAACACTCTAAATGGACAAAGTTGTTAAAGGTTTGGTGCCTCACTCTTATTTTTTAAGGGTAGTCTCCACTAATAGGATTTCTAAATGAACCACATAGTAACTACAATGATATTGATGCAATGTTGATTTGTGAAGGACATTTCACCTTCATCTAAAGTCCGGAATTTCATTCACTGGTGAACATTGTCCACTTGAATAATTTTTTTAGAATATTTCCATCAATGTAATTGTCTCGGTATCATAATTAACTTCATAAAAATTCACTTATTTTGATTTTCTTCGCTCTTGTACTAAGTCTTCAACTTGGATATAAAATTTTGTTCCTTGTATTGTTGCTTGTAAACCTTGAATGTCTTCAACTTTCTTCAAATTTATGATGTTCCGCTTTTTGATGATGATGTTTCTATGGACCTGTTGTTGTCGAGAGAGAGAATGGCGCCAACTGTAAATCAAACTACAATATGAGATTAGTTTATAATTTTAATCCCACCCTCATAATTGATAGAATTAGCACTCAGGAGATCAAAAAGTAGTGCTAAAAGTGTGCGAGGTTGAGCAGATACAACACTCTAAATGGACAAAGTTGTTGAAGGTTTGGTGCCTTATTCTTATTTTTTAAGGGTAGTCTCCACTAATAGGATTTCCAAATGACTACATAATAACTACAATGATATTGATGCATTGTTGATTTTTGAAGGATATTTCACCTTCATCTAACGTCCAGGATTTCATTCACTGGTGAGCATTGTCCACTTGACTGATATTTTTTAGAATATTTCCATCATTCTGACACAAAATATATTTTGCATGAGGACAATTGATGAGAAGCAACATAGATAACACTATCATTCATGGAAAACTCATATCTCTTTGCTCTTTCATTTTCACTGCACTATCATTTCCATCAGACATTCCTTCTACTCTTGTTATCAAACTCAATACCCTTCTATGTCCGACCATAAATTAGAAACACATCTTCAACTTCTCTTTAATTTCCTTTCCAAGATTTCTATTTCTTCTTTCTCTTTATTGATTCATCAGCAACCACAACCACCATCTTCTACCCCATTTTTCAATTTATTTTGATTGATGAATGGTGGTGGTGGTGGTTGAAAAGAAGATGGCGGTATTTGAAGTTGTAGATTTGGTGAAGGTAACGGTGGAAACAGTTGAGTGTTGTTTAGTTGTTGAGTATTATTGTTAACAACGGAAGAATCTTGTTGAGTTTGTGTTGTTCTCACCATTTTAATGGTGGTTAAGAGTTGCAGGTTTATTGGTGAGAAGATAGGATCGAAGGAAGTATAAAATTCCCCTTAGTATTTGATACCATGTAAGAAATGTGTTTGTATTGATTGTAAGAATTAACTGAGAATTATATGACTTGGTCCATTATATACAAGACACTCGACAATGACATTACAGATAACATAAAGAAATAACAGTAACAAAAAATAATAAACCTCTTGTAACTAATAACAGACACCATCTTGTAGAATATGAAGTTTTTGGAAAATACTATCTTGTAAAGGACGACGATACGAAACCAACGCAAAAAAAAAAAAGAATAAGGAAAATCGGACATCATATGAAGAATGTATAACCGAAAAGGTGGATGGTAAAAAAGTGAAAATTAATATCTCTTTGTAAGATCAGGTCTACACAAGTATTTTAAGTCGTGAAAACAGGTTAGAAAACACGAGTTGTACCGGAAAAAGGAGATATCCCTGATTTTGGTTTCACACGAGATTGAATCTGTTTCAGGAAGATATTTTGGGTCCTTATCGTTTAAGGAAGTCTTTTAGGGTTTACTAAACCTATATAAAGCCAAGAGAAACAAAAAGAAAATGATCGGGAGTCGGAAGAAAAAGCTTCAGAGAGAAAAAAAAGTTACACTGGTGAAGAAGAAGGAGTACAGACCACACTAAAACACAGTCGCTGATTCTGTCACCTTTTCCTGCGTCCAGGAGCCGTACTTTATTATCTGTTTTAGTTTCTCTTTTCAGCAACACTTATAACCGTAGATGTTTTATGGGTTACTTCCGTTTTTCTCTTCTTTTAAGCACTTTGAGCTATACATAAATTCAAAAATCAATAGTGGCGGGAAACTCTTTTTCTTGCCTGTGAAGATTGTGATCAATAATTATGGGTTGTTTTCAAAGAGAATTAAGACAAGAATATTCTCTCACCTTATTCTTAGCAAGTTGTACACGGGAGGACACATAAAATCAACACAATATTGGATTTACGTAAAGAAACCGGGAGAAACTTACTCACGTGAAACATGGAGATTTTATTTCCTATTTCACGTGATTATGTTTTTATCTTGCTCGATATCTTATGAGATAACTAAAGAAACGACTCCGAGGATAAAATTTCGTGATTTAATCTTCGAGAAAGAAAATCAGAAATGAGGGGAAGAATATTTACGAGAAGATATTTCATTGAAAAAAAAAAGAATTAATTGTGAAGATATTGGAGATTTGGGTGCTGCAGAATATAAAGAAGAAGATATGATGAGTTTCGGGGGGCTGGCAGAGGCCAGATGCACGAGAAAATATCCAGAAAAAAATTTGTTGTTGCTGCTACTGAAGAACACGAAGAATAGAGGCTACGGCAACGGTTTCTTCAACCTCTCGGACACGGTTTCTTCACCCATTTGCAATGGATATCTTCGTCTTTACAATATTTATCTTCAGTTGTAACAGTTTCTTCAGCACATCTGCAACGGATATCTTAGCATCTGCAATATTTATATTCAATCTCTATTGCAATAATTACTCTGTAACGTGTATAAAACGTTGCAGATTTCCTGTTACATTACTTTTAGCTTCTTTTCATCTTTCAAGCCTTTTTTGAGCTATGTACGATTCTTTTGAGGGTGTTTTGAGCAAGATGAGATAAACCCCATCACTGAGGCAAGGAGGAAGCCATTTTTCCATGATTAATTGGTAACTTTTAATAAATCTTTTCTGACTTTTGCATTTATTTTTAATAGAAATTACGATTTTTCTTAATTGATTGTGATTTTATTTGATGGTTTATGCTGGGACCTAGAGCTTTTTATGAGCCATGCTTGTGATTTACAATTAATATTTTAAGAATCTACATTTGGCAAAAATTAGAGTCACTTATTTAAGTTAGAATTGTGTAGAATTATTATTTTTGGAACCAATTAAAAGTGGTTAGTGGTGAAATCCATAACCTCAGTATTTGTGAATATTATTTTAATATTTTGTATATATTTTTATTTTTTAATTAATTTATTAAATCTAAATTCAATCTTCACAAGTTCGAGAGTTTGAAACCCTTTTCTTACCACTATAACAAAACTATCAGTACGGCTCATGGACGCAGTGAAATATGAAAGAAAATGTGACAGAATCAGCGACTGTTTTATCATGTGGTTTGTACTCCTTCTTCTTCACCAGCGGAAATAATTTTTTTCTCTGAATTTTCTTTCTCTACTCCCGATTTTTTTTTTCTTGTTTCTCTTGGCTTTATATAGGTTTAGTAAACCCTAAAAGACTTCCTTAAACAATAAAAACCAAAATATCTTCCCAAAACAGATTCAATCTCGTGTTAAACAAAAATCAGGGATATCTCATTTTTCCTGTACAACTCGTGTTTTCTAACCTGTTTTCACGGCTTGAAAGACTTGTGTAGACCTTTATTGGTTATTCTTTTATACAGATATAGTTGACGTCTCTTTTAAATCCCAAAATACACGCTCAAACACAACTCATATATACTTCACGCGTAGAACTAATCTTCCCGCAAATTCCGGAATTTGAATTCAAAATAAAGGGTGCCCCTAATCCATCTGGTGGGTGCCTCGAGTAATTTTTCTAGGTGCCTTTATCAACTTTTTGAGTCGATTTTTCCACAAATGTTTATTTTCCAAAATATCTATAAAGACATAAAAACCCATAATAAGTACAAAATCGAGGACTAGTTATATAGAGAATTGAGCACAATTTAGATATAAAACTGTCTATAAAATACCCCCAAACTTACTATTTGCTAGTCCTCGAGCAAATCTAATCTAGAAATAGAATAAAATCTTAACTAACTTTTGCAAGAATCACGACTACATTTAGCATATGTAATAAGCCTTTAAACCCCTAGGTGTCCCCAGTGGACGAATTTTGTCTCGTGAGGGTTTACAGGAGGTATACCCATAAAACCTTTACTCCAAACCCTAGTTACTTGTGAACGATTAAGGTTAAACACTAAACAAGCTATTTAGTTGGCATACTAAATTCTTCGGCTATGTGAATCATTACCCTATATGAGTCCAATTGATGTACACGAGTTTGCACTCAACGTACTAAAATTCATATATAAGAAAAAAAAAAGCTCTGCTTAGATAGTCGTTCAACCACGATATTCAGAATCTATCAAAGTAAAATCACATGAAAAGATTTAGAAGATGGATATTGACAAAATGAAGTTTGCGCATGTTGAATAAGGCGGTGTTTCCATATCTGTCTGAAGGTCAGTGCCAGGATGAATCCTAATGGACTGAGATACGCTCCCACTGGTCTTAATCCTTATGCTAATATTGACCTAGTTGGTATATACAAGGGTCCCAACAACCGATTTATTGAAAATAAAACAATTGTAAATGTATTGAATACATAATTGGATCAAATTGAATCCAAGCGCGTGCTCCTTATCAGCATCTTACATGATAGTTCCCACGGATACTGCGTTCCATGCTAGCTTAGGCGACAGAAACACGGGAAAACACACACATATTGCTATCAAAGTGTCAATACTCGATTTTTTTATTATTTTTTTAGATAAAAATATAATAATGGGGCTTGATCTCAAACACTTTATTTCTTCCTGGCGGCGATAACAATTCGATACTGGTGCTCCACCAAATCACTAAGAGAAACACAAAAATTATAAAAATAAAAATAGAATGTGATATGATCGAGTTAGACTCCGAGATATGGTGAAAACTATCATGTTATTTCTAACATCTGAAATATGTCCTTTTATGAATAGACCATTTAATTGGGCACACCAATTCCTATAGAAAAAAAGCTAAGTTTCCATCTACCTGGAATGGTTAGTGTCATCCTGAATTGTTCACAAGCTTATAAATTTTGGAGTTTTATTATTGCACTAAAAAGTTTCTATCTTACCCCCAAACTTAAATCAAACAGTGTCCTCAATGTTTCAAAATAAAGAGTAGTACCAAAGATAAAGAGGTAAGTCAGAAAGATAGTACCTGCGTGAAGCGTAACAATCCTTCTTCAGAGAATAAAACACAAATAAAAACCTAAAAACGGATAACAAAAACCTACAAAAATCTACTAATGTACAAAAATATCCTTGATGGTCAATCAAGGTAAACAGGGTCCTCCAGAGAGACCTCCTCAACATCACCTGTAGAAAAAAGCTCTAAAAATGGTTTTAATCTCTGGTCGTTAACTTTGAAAGGATGCGAACAACAAAAGGACCGGTCCATTGAGAGTGTAACTTCCCGGGGAATAGATGCAAACGAGTATCATATAGAAGAACTTTTTGACCTGGAGAAATGACTTTCTTAAAATATTTCTATCATGCACAAGTTTCATTTTGTTCTTATACTCCCTACCACTATCATATGTATCTTTCTAAATCTCTTCCAACTCATTGAGCTGGAGCTTCCTGTGAGCTCCTGCTTTATCAAGTGAAAAATTTAACTGCTTTAGAGCCCAATATGCTCTATGTTCTAACTCGACAGGAAGGTGACAGGCCTTGCCAAAAACTAGACGATAAGGTGACATTCCAATGGGGTCTTAAACGCATTACACTAAGCCCATAAGGCATCAGTAAGCCTCAACGACCAGTCTTTCCTATTATGATTAACTTTTTTCTCTAGAATATGTTTTATCTCCCTGTTGGAAACCTCTAATTGTAGCTCGCGGTGTACCAAAACGTGCAAATATGTTATCAATCAAAAACTGGACAACAACCTTGTGGTCGTTTGTTTTACACGAAACCGCCTCTACCCACTTAGACACATAGTCTACGGTGACAATGATGTAAAATAACCAAAAGAATTAGGAAAATAACCCATAAAATCAATGCCCCACACATCAAAGACCTCAATAACTAAAATAGGGTTCAAAGGCATCATATTTCTACGAGAAATGGTTCCTAACTTATGGCATCGCTCACAAGCAACACAGTAACTGTGGGTGTCTTTAAACATCAAAGGCCAGTAGAATCCACAATGCAATATCTTAGCAACAGTCTTCTTAGCACTAAAGTGACCCCCACAAGCATGATCATGACAAATGGAAATAATACTGGACTGGTCACTCTCAGGTATACATCTCCTAATAATCTGGTATGGACAATACATAAACAAATAAGGATCGTCCCAAAAGAAATGCTTCACCTCGGCTAAAAACTTAGAACGATCTTGTTTACCCCAGAGTTGAGGCATTCAACCAGTAACAATATAATTCACTATATTCGCAAACCAAGGTAATTGGGAAACAATGAATAGTTTTTCATCAGGAAAACTATCCCTCAGGGGCGGGGAATTATCAGGGGAATCCACAATAAATCTAGACAAGTGGTCTGCTACTATATTTTCTGCACCCTTTTTGTCTCTAATTTCTTGAGAGAATTCTTGTAACAAAAGGATCAATCTAATTAATCTAGGTTTAGTATCCTTCTTATACATAAGGTACTTCAAAGCAGCAAGATCAGTAAAGACTATAACCTTAGAACCTAAGAGATATGATCTAAACTTGTATAAGGAAAAACCAATGGCTAACAGTTCCTTTTCTGTGGTGGTGTAGTTCAGTTGGGCATCATTTAGAATTTTTCTTACATAGTAAATCACATGAAGTAATTTATTTTCTCAATGACCTAACACAACACCAATAGCATAATCTGAAGCATCACATATTATCTCAAAGGGTAGGTTCCAGTTAGGTGCCTGGACTATGGGGGAGGTAGTGAGTAAGGTCTTAATCTTCTCAAAAGCCTCTAAACAAGCATCATCAAAGACAAACTTAACATCTTTTGCAAGCAGATTGCAAAGAGGTCTAGAAATCAAGTTAAAATCCTTAATGAATCGATGATAAAAACCTCCATGCCCTAAGAATGACCTAACATCTCGTACAGTTTTGGGAACCTGTAAAGTATTAATAAGGTCTACTTTGGCTTTGTCTACCTCTATACCCTTAGAAGATACGATATGCCCTAAAACAATTCCTGATCGAACCATGAAATGGCATTTTTCCCGATTAAGCATTAAATTATTTTCCTTACAAATAGTCAACACTAATGTCAAATGATGCAAGCACTCATCAAAAGATGACTCAAATACTGAAAAATCATCCATAAAGACCTCTAACAACCGTTCTACCATGTCAGAAAATATTCTCATCATACAACACTGAAAGGTAGCGCGTGCATTACACAACTTGAAAAGAATGCGTCTATATGCAGAGTTACCAAAGGGATAGGTAAAAGTGGTTTTCTCTTGGTCTTCTGGGGAAATAACAATCTGATTATAACCAGAAAAACCATATAGCAAGCAATAATGGCTATGTTTATCTAATCTCTCAAGCATTTGGTCGATGAAAGGAAGGGGAAAGTGGTCTTTCCTTTTTTGACCTTGTTCAATTTTCTAAAGTCAATACAAACACGCCACCCATGGTTACTCGGGTTAGTATTAACTCATTGTTATCATTCTGGACTACATTGTTACCTGATTTCTTAGGAACAACCTGAACGGGGCTGACCCACTTACTGTATGAGATGGGGTAGATGATACATGTATCTAACAACTTAAGCACCTCAGTACGAACTACTTCTTTCATGTTAGGGTTAAGTCGGTGTTGCATCTCCCTAAACGGTTTGGTATCATCCTCTAAATGAATCTGATACATACAAACAGTAGGACTTATACCCTTAATGTCTGTTATGGTCTACCTTAAAGCTTTCTTATTGTCTTGAAGCACGGTCACTAGCCTACTTTCCTGGTTACTATTCAAGTCAGATGCAACAATCACACGAAAAGTCTTAGATGGGCCTAAATACACATATTTCATGGTATCTGGTAGTTGTTTAAGGTACAACTTAGGAGGCTCTTCTAAATAAGGAATTATGGTAGACATAGAAACTGGTAGTTGTTTAAGGTACAACTTAGGAGGCTCTTCTAAATAAGGAATTATGGTAGACATAGAAACTGGTAGTGGTTCAAACTTAACTTTCCATCCATTACTAGTGTCTATCAAAGGGGATGAATCTACAAAGCATTCATCTCATTAATCACACTATCATCATCAAAATCAATCCCAAAGTGGGATACGCATTTCTCTAATGGATCTTCTAACAAAGTGTTTGGTAATGACTCCTAAACTAATGTTACTATCATGTTCACCTCTTCAATGCACGTGTCATCTAGCTCAGGTGGTTCCTTACTAATATTGAAAATATTCAGCTCAATACTCATATTACCAAAAGATAAGTTCATAATACCATTTCGACAGTTAATGATCGCACTAGATGTCACTGAAAATGGGAGACCTAATATCACAGGTATCTGATTCTCTTGGTCAGGGACAGGTTGGGTATCAAAGACAATAAAATCCACTTGATAAATAAACTTGTCGACCTCAATAAGAACATCCTCTATGACACCACGAGGAATTTTCACAGAACTATCATCTAACTGCAGTGTTATCTGAGTAGGTTTCAAATCACCAAGTTCTAGATAGAGGTCCACATGGTACAAAAGTAAGTTCAAATTGGCTCCCAAGTCAAGTAACATTTTTTCAACACGGTAGTTACCTATTGTGTAAGAAATGGTTGGGGACCCAAGGTCTTTGTACTTAGGAGTTGTATTATTCTGCATAATTGAACTCACATGACTAGCTAAAAAAGTTTTCTTTTGTACAGTAAGCTTTCGCTTTCGCGTAGACATATCCTTAATGAACTTGGCATAAGTAGGAATCTGCCTAATTACATCTAATAATGGAAGGTTGACCGTGACTTGCTTAAAAACATCCAATATGTCGTTAAAAGTGTATTCCTTCTTTGTTGGTGCTAACAGTTGTGGGAACGAGGCTCTGGGCACAAAATCTAACTTATGAGGAACTGCATCAGGTTCTTTAGAGACTTCGTCAGTCTTTTCAGCTACTGGCTCAGAAGGGTGAACTACAGTATGTTCACTATCAGGTATGGTTACCTTGTTTTCTACCACTTTACCATTCCTAAGGGTTTTAATTGCATTCACATGATTTGATGATTTCTCATCAGAAGATACTTCAGGAACTCCTCTAGGATTGGGTTGTGGTTGGCTAGGGAACTTGTTTTTTTCTCTTTCTTTCAAAGACTCAGCGGTTTGACCAACCTGGGTTTCTAAATTGGAAATAGCCTGACTGTTAGCGTGAACAGTCTTTTGATTTTCTTGTAAACTTTGGTTGACTTACTGCTGAAAATTTGTAATGCTCTGAGTTAATAAGGCGAGAGACTGTGCTAAACTCATGATCTTCTTATATATCGGATTCTGAAATTGTATCGGTCCTGAAGGATTCTTAGTATATCCAAAACCTGGGGGAACCTTAGAATTACTAGACTGACCTTGAATATGGCCTTTAGAACAAGAAAGGTTAGGATGGTTTCTCCAACCAGGGTTATAGGTTACTGAATAAGGGTCAAACTTCTGATGATCATTAAATCTAGTGTTATTATAAAGAACATGGTCTTGCTCTTCACAGTCTGTCCTTCCCAAAATGACTTGGGCTAAATTCCACAACTAGATTGACTCAATTCTAAAGCTTCTAACCTTTTTGATATAGCTTCTATTTTGGCATCTGATTCAAAAGATCTTTCTACCCTATTGACATTTCTTCTACTTAAAAGAATTGTTTTCTAGGCTCCCTACTATTTTCCCATTACTGGGTTTTTCCAGCGATTTCATTCAAAAATGTCATCGCACCATCGATAGTTTTATTTTCAAACCCACTTGTGCATAAAGACTCAACCATGGTTGTTATCGAATAATCTAAACCCTCGTAGAAGATCTGAACTAGCCTTACTTTTTCTAAACCATGATGAGGACATTGTGATAATAATCCATTGAACATTTCTAAATACCTATATAAAGATTCTCCCTCTTGTTGAGCAAATGTGCAAATATGCTCCCTAATAGATGATGTTTTGTGCCTAGGAAAAAGTTCTGAAAAAAGGCAGATGTAAGTTGTTCATAGGTTTCAATGGACTCAGAAGTCAAACTATATATCCAAGATTTGGCTTGGTCTCTTAGTGAAAAAGGAAACAATGTAAGTTTCAATGATTCATCATCTAGGTCCTTAATCCTGATGGTACTACATATTTCCTCAGAATCCCTAACATGGAAATATGGGTTTTCATTTTTTTTCCTTAAGAAGATTGGGAGCATATGTATGGTCCCAGGTTTTAACTCATAGTTCGCTTCAGTTTCATCTAACTTGATACATGATGGACGAGAAGTCCTAGTCGGGTTCAACAAAGCTTTTAAAGTTGTCATTGCTGGCACTATCAAAGGACTAGGAGTAACTTTTTTACACAGTGTCAAGTTCTCCAAATTGAAATTTCCAAAAACAGGGCGCTCAAAAGAAGAGTCTTTGAGGTCCTCGTTTCCAGGGACAGAACTACTAGGTTTGTCACTAATCAAACGACCTAGAGTGTCTCTTTTCCAAGCTCGCTCAGTGATGATTTCGAGCGGTCTTGGCATACGCTAAAACAACTAAAAATAAATAAATCCTAATTGGAAGGGAATTTTAATCAATCAGAAGCAAGGCTGACTCAACCAAATCAAACCTATTGTATCTAGCAAACAAAAAGCATGATGGCTCCACTTAGATTGTTTCTAGACCAACTTCTATTCTTTCAAAAGGCAACTAGTTACAGTTTTAGAAAACCTCTTAGAACGATCTGAATTAGATTAAGTCGAATAAAAATAGGATAAGCTCTGAGGAGCTTTAATAACCCTGTCTCTTTGGCAATGTTTATTTGGGTTACAAAGCGGCTCTAATCAACCTAAAATAATCTTCCTGAACTTTGAGTTAGGCTAACAGAGTAACCAATACAGTCCTTTTGAATGACTTTCTAGTCAAAATTTTAATCTTAGGTTCGCGTTTGGTAACAGGTTCCTAAAACGGACAAGAAGAAAACGGTAATGAAATCCGAGTCCTTATCTTGTATGGTCAGTTCTTTCCCTTTACTAGAAAATAGATCTGTATTCAGTCCTTCAACATATATGCATACGAAGGAATACAGTAAACCCACTTGCATGGGATTCGTGGGTTGATCGAGTCCTAACTCCCGTATCAGACGGGGGATGAATAGGTTGAAGTCGACTCAGGCCACCGACTCCTGTGTCAGTGTAGGAACCCGAGGATCCAAGATAATATAGTAATTGTCGTCCTTCCCTGTTACAGTTTATATTTTAATTACCCTTTTGTAAGTTTTAAAAATAATAATAATGTCCAAAGTCCCAGAATAAAGTCCAAAAGTGTCCAAAAATAAAAGAAAAATTACATAAATAATAAAAGATTTCCTAATACAATTTTCTAAAAAGAGAAAAAATAAAATCTAACAAATAAAAATAAAATCTAATTAAAAATAAAATTCTTTGTCTTCTTTTCCGTTCTTTTATCTTTAACTTTAACTCCAAGTCTTTAATCACCAAAGTCTTTGGCTCAATTTTCTTTTAATCCAAAATCCAAAACCTGTAGCAAAAAGATAAATATCCAAAGAATGTAAAATAAAACAAAGTAAAAATAATACTAAAAAAAAAACCTAAAAATAAATCTAAAAATCTAAACCTAAAGACAAGTCCACGTTGGGGGCGCCAAAAATTAATGTGTTTTTGAAATAGTGGTAAAAGATATGATACTCAGACTTGTAAAGATTTAATTTTTAAACCTAATTTTTTATACTAAAAATAAAGAAGATTAAAGTAGAATTGATTTCATATTATGGAAAGAACTGATACTAAGGATTCCACCATTAGCCAATTTTTCAAGTGATTTAGCATTAACAACTATTTTGCAACTCATACATTCAATTGATTCTAAATATTGCCAAAGTTAGATTTTAAAAATAATAATTGTAAATAAGACATCAATAGCTCTAAACTAAGCATGACTCATCAAAAAAAAAACAACTAATTGGTAAAAATCATTATTTCAATTTTTAATTCAAAGCAAATAATCATTACGGAATTGCAAAAAATTAATAAAATATACCACTTTATTATTGGAAACATGGTTTCCTCCTTGCCTCATCAATAGGGTCTAGCTCCTCATGTCAAACGCTCTCTCAAAACAAATGTTCATAGCTCAAAGTGCTTAAAAGAAGATAAAAACAGAAGTAACACAGAAAACAACTACGGTTATAAGTGTTGCTGAGACTGTTTTCTGTGCTGCTGAAAAGAGAAATTAAAACACATAATAAAGTACGGCTCCTGGACGCCATGAAATATGAATAAAAAAGTGAAAGAATCAGCGACTGTTTTCTCCTGTGGTCTGTACTCCTTCTTCTTTTTCACCAGCGGAAATTGTTTTTTTCTCTGAATTTTTTTTCCTCTACTCCCGATGATTATTTTCTTGTTTCTTTTGGCTTTATATAGGTTTAGTAAACCCTAAAAGACTTCCTTAAACGATAAGGACACAGAAAATCTCCCCAAAACAGATTCAATCTCGTGTTAAACCAAAATCAGGGATATCTCCTTGTTCCGGTACAACTCGTTTTTTCTAACCTGTTTTCACGTCTTGAAAGATTTGTGTAGACATGTTTTTGTTATTTCTTTACACAAATATAGTTGACGTCTCTTTTAAATCCCAAAATACTCTCTCAAACACAACTCAGATACATTTCACGCGTAGAACTAATCTTCCCGCCAATTCCAGAATTTGAATTCAAAATGAAGGGTGCCCCTAATCTATCTGGTGGGTGCCTTTATTAATTCGTCCAGGTGCCTTTAGTAATTTTTCTGGGTATCTCTATCAACTTTTTAAGCCGATTTTTTCACAAATATTTATTTCCCAAAAATACCTACAAAGACATAAAAACCCATAATAAGTACAAAATCTAGCACTAGTAATATAGAGAATTGTGCACAATTTAGACACAAAAATGTGTCTATCAAATACCCCAGACTTACTATTTGCTAGTCCTCGAGCAAATCTAATCTAGAAATAGAATAAAATCCTAACCCACTTTCGCCGGAATCGCGACTTCATTTAGCATATGTAATAAGCCTTTAAACCCCTAGGTGTCCCTAGTGGAGGAGTTTTATCTCGTGAGGGTTTACAAGAGGTATACCTACAAAACCTTTACTCCAAACCCTAGCTACTTGTGAACGATTGAGGGTAAACACTTAACAAGCTATTTAGTTGGCATACTAAATTCTTCGGCTATGGGAATCATTACCCTATATGAGTCCAATTGTTGTATACGAGTTTGCACTCAGCGTACTAAAATTCATATATAAGAAGAAAAAAAAGGTCTACTAGATAGTCGTTCAACCACGATACTCAGAATCTATCAAAGTACAATCACAGGAAAAGATTTAGAAGATGGGTATAGACAAAATGAAGTTTGCGCATGTTGACTAAGGTGAACGGTGTTTCCTATATCTGTCTGAAGGTCAGTGCCAGGATGAATCCTAATGGATTGAGATACGTTTCCACTGGTCTTAATCCTTATACTAATATCGACCTAGTTGCTATATACAAGGGTGCCAACGACCGATTTATTGAAAATAAAACAATTATAAATGTACTGACAACATAATTGGATCAAATTGAATCCAAGCGCATGCTCCTTATCATCATCTTACATGATATTTCTCATGGATCATGCGTTCCACGCTTGCTTAGGCGACGGAGATAGGGAGAACACATACATATTGCTATCAAAGTGTAAATACTTGATTTTTTATTTTATTTTTTTAGATAAAAATATAATAATCGGGCTTGATATCAAACACTCTATTTCTTCCTGGCGGTGATAACAATTCGATACTGGTGCCCCACTAAATCACTTAGAGAAACACAATAATTGCAAAAATAAAAACAGAGGGTGATATGGTCGAGATACACTCCGAGATATGGTGACAACTATCATGTTATTTCTAACATCTGAACTCTGTCCTTTTATGAATAAACCATTTAACTGGGTACACCAATTCCTATAGAAAAAGAGCTAAGTTTCCATCTACCTATAATGGTTAGTGTCATCCTGAATTGTTCATAAGCTTCTAAATTTTAGAGTTTTATTATTGCACTAAAAACTTTCTCCCTTACCCCCAAACATAAATAAAACAGTGTCATCAATGTTTCAAAATAAAGAGTAGTACTAAAGATAAAGAGGTAAGTCAGAAAGATAGTACCTAGGTGAAGCGTAACAATCCTTCTTCATAGAATAAAACAGAAATAAAAACCTAAAAACGAATAACAGAAACCTACAAAAATCTACTAATGTATAAAAACATCCTTGATGGTCAACCAAGGTAAACATGGTCCTCCAGAGGGACCTCCTCAACATCACCTGTAGGGAAAGGCTTTAAAAATGATTTTAATCTCTGACTGTTAACCTTGAAAGGACTTCTACCATTTTGAGTCCCAATCTAATTGCACCATGAGGAAAAACAGTGCGAACAACAAAAGGATTGGTCCACTGAGAGCATAACTTCCCGTGGAATAGATGCAAACGAGTATCATACAGAAGAACTTTTTGACCTGGAGAAAATGACTTTCTTAAAATATTTCTATCATGCACAAGTTTCATTTTGTTCTTATACTCCTTAGCACTATCATATGCATCATTCTGAATCTCTTCCAACTTATTGAGCTGGAGCTTCCTGTGAGCTCCTTCTTTGTCAAGTGAAAAATTTAACTGCTTTAGAGCCCAATATGCTCTATGTTCTAACTCGATAGGTAGGTGACAGGCCTTTCCAAAAACTAGACGATAAGGTGACATTCCAATGGGGTCTTAAACGCAGTACAGTAAGCCCATAAGGCATCAGTAAGCCTCAACGACCAGTCTTTCCTATTAGGATTAACAATTTACTCTAGAATATGTTTTATCTCCCTGTTGAAAACCTCCACTTGACCAGTAGTCTGTGGTTGATATGGGGTAGCTACTTTGTGGGTAATACCATATTTCTTTATCAAAAGCTTAAACGGTCGATTACAAAAGTGTGACCCTCCATCACTAATTATAGCTCGCGGTGTACCAAAACGTGCAAATATGTTATCATTCAAAAACTGGACCACAACCTTGTGGTCATTTGTTTTACACGAACTGCCTCTACCCACTTAGATACATAGTCTAAAACGACAAGGATGTAAAAATAACCAAAGGAATTAGGAAAAGTACCAATGCCCCACACATCAAAGACCTCAATAACTAAAATAGGGTGCAAATGAATCATATTTCAACGAGAAATGGTTCCTAACTTCTGGCGTCGCTCACAAGCAACATAGTAACTGTGGTGTCTTTAAATATCGAAGGCCAGTAGAATTCACACTGCAATATCTTAGCAAAACTCTTCTTAGCACTAAATTGACCCCCACAAGCATGATCATGACAAAAGGAAATAATACTAGACTGGTCACTCTTAGGTATACGTCTCCTAATTATCTGATATGTACAACACTTAAACAAATAAAGATCATCCCAAAAGAAATACTTCAACTCGGCTAAAAACCTAGAAAGATCTTGTTTACCCGGTGTTGAGGCATTCGAACAGTAACAAGATAATTCAATATATTCGCAAATCAAGGTAATTGCGAAACAATGAATAGTTTTCATTCCTAGCTTAATTCTTTATATTAAAAATCTGAAAAAATATCTTTAGAATCGAAATTTACTTAAATTAATTAGTATAAGTAATACACACTCCTCGTGGGAACGAACTGTATTTACTCTTGTCTATATCTTTTGATACTGTGCGCTTGCGGTAAAACAAAGTCGGTTTTCCGACGCATCAGTGGCTTCTGCCTGGCCATTTCCCTGAGGATAGTATGGAGTGGATGTATGGAGCCGGGTGTTGTAGTGTTCCAATAAATTGTAAACATCCTTGTTGACGGATGTATTGACATTGTCTGCCGTGATGATCATTGGAGCTCCGAACCTGCATATTATATGTTCTTTGATGAACGCGGCGATAATTTCTCCTGCATAATCTTTCAAGGGTATTGCCTCCACCCATTTTGAACTATACTCGGCCGCGGTGATGATATATTTGTGTCGTTTGGAGGAGTTCGGTTTTATCGGCCATATCAGGTCCAGGCCCCAACTGTGGAATGGCCAAGGCGTGATAATGCTGTGTAGCTCGGAGTGTGTGCATGGATCAGAGGCCCGTGTATTTGACAGCTTAGACACCTCCTTACATGCATTGTTGTATCATTTTCCATGGTTGGTCAGTAGAAGCCTTCTTCATAGATTTGTAAGAATAACTTGTGCATCCCTTGATGTTCCGCGTCATGCGCTTGGTCATGACTTTTATTACTTCTTATTTTGATAGACATCTCATGATCGCGTTGCTGTAACTCCTTCTATACAGAATCCCTCCATTTATGAAAAATTTGTTGGATTTTTTCTGTATTTTGAGTTCTGCTTTTCTCTCCTCGGGTAATTTGCAATGTTGGATGAAATCTATGTATGGTTTTCTCTAATCGTCTTCTTATGCCACGCATGGCTCAGTCGGTTGAGGTGGTGCTTGGCAGTCTCTGCAATTTTCTTGGATAGCTGGCGCTTGGGATGCCATGCTGGGACAATACACCCTAAGTCTTTGTAGTCGTCGATATAGGCGGAAACTACCTGTCTTTCTGCATGCCTCCTCGTGCATTCTTTGTATTGTATCCTCTGCTTCCCTTTTACTCAAGCAACGCGCAAAGGAACCCCCTGGCGCTCTATGATAGAGCGCGCCTCGAACTGTTATGAATTGTTTAAACACTTTTATCGGGATAATATGCTCTTCCCTGGTTCTTGCGAGATCCTGGAGATATATCTTTCACACATCATCTTCTTATAAAGTCACGTCTTCTCTCCAAGTGCTAGGTAGCTCCCTTCACTTTACCATTGCGGTTCATTCCTCTTTTCCATTCAACTAGATCTTTGCAGTGAGTGTAGATAATGCATCTGTGTGCCTGTTAGAACTTCTTGTTGTGTGTTTAACCGTAGTTGGTCCCATCTCATCCATTAGGTTTTGTGATTTCGCTCGGTATGGTACTAAGTGAGCCTCTCTCACTTGAAACTAGCCTCTTACTTGGCCGATAATTAACTTGGAATTTCCTATGACTTCTAAGTTTCAAAGGTCGAGATCCTTAGCCATTCTCAATCCCAATATTAGTGCTTCGTACTCAACCACGTTATTGCTACAGTGAAAGTCTAGCTTGAAGGCATAAAATAATAGCTTTCCGGTGGGTGTTTTGAATACGATGCCCACTCTTCCATATTTCTCATATGAGGATCTGTCGAAGGACATAATCCAGGATTTTCCTCCTTCCTCTACTACATCCCCTAGTACATCATCGTGGGTAGATGTGTTATCGCTCCCGGGAAAAGCATTCAAAAGGTCATTAATCGCATGCCCTAAGACGCCTCTAGGATTTTGATATTTAAGCTCAAACTCGGATAGTTGTAGGAGCATATTGCATTCCTTTCCGTTAGGATTGGTTTCGTTGCAAGATATATGATCGGGTTCTCTACTGCAATGAAGATAGTTTCATGCATCAGTAGGTAAGGCCTCAACTTATGTGCCGCGTTTATCAGAGCCAAGCACGTTTTTTCAACCTTGGGATATCGTAGCTCGACATCCTTTAATACCCGACTGACGTAATAGATGGGTGATAGGTTGTTGATCCCTCTATCTTGTGCCAAGACAGCTCCTATACCCAAGGTTGTGAAAGCGGTGTAGAGGTAGAGGGGCTCTCCTTTGAAAGGAGGTCTGAGTTCTGATGACTGACCAAACATTTCTGAAGTTTATGGAACACGTCCCATTGCGTTTCACCCCACTCGAATTTTATGTTTTTTCTTAACATTAAACACGATTAATAGTTGGGCAAGGCCCGGGATGAAACATCGTACGTATGATATTCTTCCTAACTTGTCTTGAGGCTATGATATTCTTTCATATCCTTGGGGGGTGTCATCGTGGTGATAGCCTTTAACTTGTCTGGATCGACCTGTATCCCTCATCCGTCACTATGAAACCGAAGAACTTGCCCGAGGTTACCCCAAACCGCACTTTAGCGGGTTCATTTTTAATTTAAATCTGTGAAATCTGTCAAACGCCCGTCGCAGGTGTTCAACATGGTCCTATCTCGCTCTTGATTTAACCACGATATCATCCATATACACTTCTACACTTTGATGGAGAAGATCATGGAAGATCAGTGTCATCGCCCTTTGATAGGTAGCTCCTGCGTTCTTTATCCCAAAGGGCATAACCATATAATAAAGGTTATCATACGGTGTATAAAACGTTATTTTGAACGCGTCTTCAGCAACCATCCTGATCTGATTGTAACCACTAAATCCATCCATGAATGAGAACATCTTATGTCCGCCCGTGGCGTCTATTAAAGAGCCAATACATGGTAGCGGGAAATCATCCTTTGGGCATGCTTGATTGAGGTCTCGGTAATCCATTCAACATCTAATCTTTCCATTATTTTTTACGACACGTACGAAGTTAGCCAGCCGGTGGGGTGTTGTATAGGTTTTATAAACTTAGATTCCAAAAGGCGCTCGACCTCTTCTTTTATGCTAAGGCGCTTTCTTGCAGGAAGTCGCGGCTTCTTTATTTGACATGTCTTAATTCTGGTGAGACGCCAGCGACAAGGTCACAGTCTAAGCTTGGCATCTCGTCGTACTTGAAAATAAACACATCCTTGTATTCTATCAGCAATCCGAACAACGCGTCTCTTTCTTCTCCTTTTAAGTTTCTACTTATTTTGATGAATCGTTGTTCATCTTGTGTTCCTATGTTTACTTCTTTCATCCCGTATGTAGTTACGTCTTTTACACCGTGCTCCTCTTTTATTTCCATTGTGTCTCTTTTTGTTGAGTCTAGAAGTGACATGACCTCTTCAACTACCCATGAGGGTGACTCCGTTATTTCTTGGTCTATTGAAGCTAGAACACACTCGTGCTGCTCGGGAGTCCCCTCGGTTGATTGCTATAAGCGGTATACATGCCCCCCATCTGTCCTTGAAAACCTTCGGAACTGGGAACCTTCTTGTGATTTTTGTTTCTTCGAGGGGGGGATAACTGTCATCCGTGACGGGATGAATACCGATTTTTCCGTATTATTGTTAGCGGCCTCTTCGTCCTTCAACTTAGGTAGCGGGGTAGGTGCAGCCTCTGGCACCTCTTCTATTTCCATAGGTGTATCATAGAAAACAACATCCTCCATGTATGCTTCTTCCGTCCCGAATGGGTTATTGTTGTTGCGATCCGCTATTGTTTCCCTCCCATGTTCGTCTTTACGTATTGGTGATAAGTTGATGCCACAACCTTGTGCTTGAGAAACCATCCTCGTCCTAACAATATATGGAAATTTGTGTCATCTTCTAACACATAGAATGGCATGAGGCCCTTTATTGGTCTGATCCTTACTACTAGACTGACGATTCCTATAATGGTTTGAGAATTCCCTCTGAATCCCTTTACTGTGATAGCATGAATGTGAATGGACGATCGTTGTACATCTAAGAGTTCCAGTGTATGAAGTGAGATCAGATTCAGGGATGCGCCTCCATCGACGAATGCTCTTTGTTGATGGTCGTCGTGAGGTAAAGTGGTCGAAGATGTTCTCATGGGTAGAGATGTCCTCGTCTGTGAATGTGATCGCTCCCTTTGATGTTGGGTTGTAGGGTTTCCCAGCGGATATTGCCGATATGGCCTTTGTTGCCTCTAGAGTCTAGTTTTCACTTAATCCCAGTGAGTCGAAGAATTGTTGATCCAAGATCGTTTTAGCGAATTTGCTGGCTATTCTCTCGGAATTGTCGAAGCTCGGGATATCTTCCTCCGATTCATATGATTCTTCCTCTGCTGGTTCCCAGAGCCTCCAAATATTCTCCAGTGGGTTGTGCGACAGCATCATGACCTGGTGATGGGGAAGCGGATTTTCGTTGATTGCTTGGCTTCCCATTTCAATCTTCCCCGCGTTTCTCTTTCGTTGAAAGATGCCGTGAAGAGAGAAACATTCTTGAGTTGGGGGATCTACTAGGAAGTGGTAATGGAAGTATCTAACGTTGTTCTTGTCGACCTTATTGATATCCACGACCAATGGTGGTAGTGTTACTTCCTGATTTTCTACCCACTGTTCGAGCAGTCCGATGATTTGTTCTCGACTACAAGGTATAAGTGGTAATCGGTTTAGATCTGTTTTAGGCCCTCAGTTACCTCTTCCCACGTTATAGAGATGAAATGCTGGGGATCTCCTCGTGTCAGGGTTGATCGAAGTATGATTCTTGAATGCTGGTACCAACGCGGTATTGACCGAATATTGACATGCGTGCTCCATATTTCCTAGGCTCGGTACTTCCGCGCAATCTTCTATTTGGGTTGTCGCTTCTTCTAATTCTACAAACATATGGCATTTGAAGTTTACGAGATTCCATTTAAACATAGGTGTCATTCCGCGCATACAGATTTCCACTAAGTATTTTTCCTTGTTTTCTTCATGGTACTTGATAGGATTTTAGAATACCCTATATAAATAACCGCAATCACACAACGTCTAACTAGTAGACAACGGCAAGTACGGGTCGAACCCACAGGGAGAGGGAAAATACTGCAATCAATATCTCCAATCAACTAATCAAGAATAATATTTTGGGGATTTTTATAAGAATAATAATAGAAAAATAAACTAAACTGATAAAATAAATCAAATGGGAGAAACAATAACCAGGGTTTTCAGTATCACCACTATTTCTATTTAATTTCTGAAGTGAAACATAGCTCCTGAATATTCATTTATTGTTCGTTCTATCGACATCACCTATTATACGTATTAGAGTCGCAAATATCACTGGGACGCCCTAAGCGTGGCACATCAATCCCTAAGTCTCAAGCATACACCATCTAATTGCGTTAGCGAGAAATTAATACAAAACTAATTATAGGTTCACAAATAATATCTGGCTCTTCTTAGTATACCCCATCAAAGGATTTAATCCAAGCATGAAATATCAAATAAGTAGACAAACATATTTGCTATCCTATTAATTCTGCGCATAGGTTATTATATTTACAGAACTGATGAAGCAACAACTAATTTTATCATTAAATCAATAAATAAAATCATGGAATTAATCTATTCAAATCAAAATAATATGTATCAAATAATTCAATTTAATTGATTTAAACTTTAAGTGGTTTCAACATTAAACCCTAGCTACAAAATTAGTGAGACATGGAGATGGATTTCTTAAAATCCATTAAATAAATAAACAGGAATAGAGAAAGAGAATTAAACCCAAAAGCCTGTGTTGTCTCCTGTATAGCTTCCGATACAGAAAAACAGAAACAGAAGAAATCCGCGTAGCTTTGCTTATGTCTCTCTCTCTCTTCTGTTCTGTACCGTCACCTCTACCTGCTTCTTCCTCACCTCCGACGGACGCACACTACAAAACCTAAAAAGAAGACTCATGTATACCTCGGTATCCCCCTGTATCTTTTCGTTTATGGCCTCTTTTATACTCCCAAAACAATTCCGTCTGACAACCTAATTCCTACCCTATAATCTTATGCCCCGTCAACTCAATTTTAATAGTTGTCAGACCTTTTTCCTTTTCTTTCGGTCCTCTTCAACAACTACAATTGACGCCAACTCCAATTGACTAGCCACATACTAAGTCTAGATAGGTATTCCTTCACTTTACTCACAAAACTAGATGAGAAGTCCTTTTTCAAAACAACACGCCACCACCTTTTTAAACTGAGTAGCCAATCATCTACTCTTCTCTACCCAAATTTTTTTTTCTTCACTTCATCACCGTACAGTAGCCTTCAAGTCAGCATAGCCTGCCACCCAATAGTACTCCATCCTACTGTCTAACCTATACCGTACTTCCTCTTCTTTTTCTTTTCACGGAAATCCAACAACCCAACTACCAAAAGAAATACTGACGCCTCTTGTTTTTCTTCTTTCTTTTACTTCCAATCTCACGTGGGCATGTCTACCCTCTTCTCTTTTTAATATCTCAACCGTACTTAGTTGACCTGACGCACCCATCACTTCTTATTGTGTGCGTCAACCTCCATCTGTTTTATATACTCGGTCCAGCCATTCTATCATTCACTTCCCAACTCCAAGAGTCAGCATACCCCACTTCCAAACACAAAGTACGCCTGCATCTACCATCCGAATGCTTTATAAGCAACACCAATTGATCATAAGACTAACCAACCACGGTACCAATTCATCCTTATTCTTTTATGTCCAACTTTCTTTGTTTCTAGTTCACATGATATGCCAACAGAAACAGAGGACGTATTTCAACGCCACCAAACCATCTCCTAATCTAGGTTACTGTACACCAAAAAGAAAAGATAGAAGACCTCCACTTTCTCTCTACGTCAGACTTTTCTCGCCAACTCATATATGTCCAAAGAAAGTCTATGAATTACTCTTTTTAGCCGTGTTTAGCTCATAGTTTTGGATTTTATACGAACCACCTACAAAAACATAAAACACTATAATTAGTACAAAATCAAGTACTAACTAATATAAATTAGACGGTAAAAATATATAAATTAAGTGCCTATCAGTACTCGAGAGAGAGATTCCGGAATCCTTTTCCCGATTTCCTCTCTCATTCTTTGATTACCCTTGTTGAGATTAATCATCATGACCTTCTTCTACGCTGAATAAAACTTTCTTAAGAATAAAGAGCTCATTACTGACCATGACTTTATACTTCCAGGCTTCAGGTTGTCACACGACGTAAAATCTGTATCTGATAAAGACTTAGGAAACTCTCTTAAGCATATTTTTCCGTCGGATGCGTACGCATTCATTATTGATAAGAATCGACTGAGATGTTCACGAGCATTTTCCCGTCCATCGTAGGTCTTGAACTTGGGAGACGTGTATTCTTCCAAATATTGATACTCGGCTACCTTGACCGAGTATGGTGTGTTTATGGAATCATAACTATCATGCTTTGACTACCATGTATGCTCTTCCAGGTATCTGGTGATCGCCTCCTGTAATGCCCCTCAGGAGGATTCCTCATCATCAGGTTTTTTCTTCGCGGCCTCCGCTTACTCTTCCACTTGTTTCATAAGCTTCATAAGCTTCATAAGCTCCTGATGACGCTTATTATGCCCCTCTATCTCGGTTTGCATGTTCTGTAGAGTCTGCTTCCGATGAGCTTCTTATATTGGTCGTTGTTTGTTCCTATTCACCAGCGTTTCTACCTTTTCCGCGTGAGTCGTTTGTACGATTGTTGAGTTGAAGATAACTTATCTTGGTGATTCTTCATCGTCGCTCGCGTCTTCTATTATTACTTCATCGTTAATGGGTTGGTTCGGTGGCGTGACTAAATTGTTTTTCTTGAGTGCATCTTGCTGGACTAGAGACGATTCTCCCACTGTGGTCACCAAATATTTTAGGGTAATTTCCTAAAAGGGAGAGCAATCCTAATCACAACAAGGACTACACTTTTCTTTGTACTATTTGTTTTCTTTTTATAGACTTTCCTCTTTAAGTATCCTTTGAAACCCATCTCCCTTCAACCCCTTATTATTGCTAAATTGCCATCTGTCATTCTTATCCCTAACTTTTCCTCGTATTCCCTTCTTATCCTCACACTTTCATGGGCATATTCCTAAATTTCTGGGTTTAGCCACCAAATTCTCAAGGAGGTAATGGACTTAGGCCCATTTAGTAAGAATGACTCCCCTTATCCATGGGTAGTCATTTTTTAGGTATCATAGGAAACAGTTGGATTCTTCATGGGTTTGGAAAAGCTTTTGTATAAGTCTTGATATTATTAAGGAAAACTCATTTTGGGAGGTTAAAGATGGTAAAAATATCCTGGCTTTTGAAGATAACTGGATCCTTAATGCATCTAATCCTTGTTGTCTTCAGTATCCCAATCCCAACTTCAAAGTTACTGATTTTTTAGATCCCTACCCTAAATAATGGAATGAGTCCTTATTCGGTTCTTACTTCACTCCTGAAAATATCTTTAAAAAAATCAAGAATTTTAGGAATTTTTTATCTGGTTCAAATAGACTAATATGGTCATTTTCCCTTAATGGTACTTTCTTTGTTAGATCTGTTTATAGGAGATTAACCACTGAGAATATTGATCCCTCTCTCAATCCTAATAGGCAAGTATGAAAGGATTTATAGAGTTGAAACCTTCATCCTAAAATTAACCTTTTTCTATGGCAATGCTTTGAAAATGGTTTACCTACAAGATTAAGCTTCTCAATATGTCAGTAACCAAAATAACTCTTGTAGATTGTGTAATGATAACGTCCTTGAAAGTACAAAATATTTTTTGTTTTATTGCTCTTTTGCACGAGTTGTTTAGTCTACCATCCCTAATAGCACCGTTGTGCTTCAAGACCTTACTACTAATCTAACCATGAAGGATTAGATCACTAAACGGATCTGCAATAATCAAAGCCACATGCTTTGATTTCCATTATAATCACTGCTTGGTGTATCTGGAGAGATATGTGTTTTAAAGTTTTTCATGATAAAACCTTGCATGCTCAATCTACTGCGAGTTATGTTGCGAAAATTGCAAATGAAACCCTTGAATATCCGTGTCTCCTGTACGGGATAAATCCCATCCTACCAATCTTTATAACACAATTAACAATACCTTTCTGCAGTATCCTTTTGATGACCACTGACAATTACTATAGGTTATTTTGGGATGCTTCTTTTGATGTGGATACTAATAAAATTGGAATTCAAATTTATATGACAAATGTTGCAGAGCTAGTTTTGACACATCCAGGAATGCATAAGAAGCACAATATCTAGCATATCTCAAAGTCATTCAATGGATCAGAAACAAGAATATTACAAATATATGTCTTATCAGCGATGCCAAAAAAGACTGTGGATTACCTTAAGAAAAGAACAATACTTTATGTTAGTTTAGTAGCTCAATCTTATATGATTGCCAATTTTTATTAAACTCTCTTTCCTTTATCACTATTAGGTTTTTCAGTAGATATTATGACTTTGTGGCTGGTCACATTATCAAACATTGTAGAAGATTTGATGTAACTGGTGAAATGGTGGGAAACATAATATTATGAAGAGTTGTATCGATTACCTTGTAATCGGAATACTAAACTGTTAATTCTCCCAACCAAACGTGATGTTAGGTATGAATTTTGCGGTGTTTACCACGATTGTTGTTTCTAGAAACGGGTTTTTTGTTGGAAGTATTATACTCTTATGAGATTAGAAGATAATTATACTGAGGTTCATAATATTTGATGCTCTATAATTAGGCGTGTGGAAAATAATTTATTTTGAAACAAAAAGCAATTTAAAACATACTCTAAAAATTTGTTTTTTTTTTCTGCACATATCTTCTACCAAACGAATGGCTATCTTTCTTTGTTTTGTTTTGACGGTAAATCTCATCAATTTAGGGATATTGAATTAAGATTAGTGTGCATTTGGATGGACGAATTTTCCTTTAACAAAAATCTTTCTAAAATTTGAGTTAGTAATATTGGAAACAACGACACCAAACAACACCCACCACTTAAAGCAGTCCACTATCCACCAAAAAAGCAAAAAAAATAAGTTTAAAAGTAGACAATTCTAACAAATAAATAAGAATAAACCATTACACATGACAACCTGATATTTAAAGAACACGAAAACAACTTATAAAACTACTAAAAAAAAAATCATGGAAGCTGTTATATAAAGCTAAAGCTCATAACTTGCAATGCATATTCAAATTAAATCCCCATAACAAACAATGTGTCTTTTCTTATTCAAAACATAGTCCTAACAAAAAAAATCAAACTGGGGAGTTCTCATCAAATATAAGCTATAAAGATAACTAATGTCTTCGTGGATTCTCATCTTACAATTTGAATTTTTTTTAAAACCAAGAGCTACCCAAGTTGAAGCTAAGACATAGGAACACCATACATACTTACATAAATTTGGCAGGGGTGTCTCTGTATTCCTCAGGGGTGCTTGGATAACCATAACTTTTATCACTATCACTTGAGACTCCATCATTAACTTATATTTAGGATAATCATGGTTCTCATCAGTGCATGGTTTTCATATGGAAAGAACGTATCGTTAACAATGTGGATGATTGTTACTACGATATCACTATCACTTTTGAGTTCATATATTAGTTTTCAATGACCAACATATAAGGTTAGTTGTGGATCAGGTAGAGTCATTTTTTCTTCAAAGTTTCGTGTAAAAGTTATGATCCGAAATTTCCATTTAGATGTGCGCTCATCGTCATTCTCATCTGCAAGAGAACTAATCAACATGAGTCCAGGAAAAAATTATATAATTCTTTGAATTAGTTCAACCACTATCAGTAGTACTCACATCTGGTAACACCTAAATCATAATGATGCATAGGGGCTCCTGGCACATCCAATGGCGAATCCAGAACAATAGTTCAGTAGGGGCATGTTTTTTTCTTCAGGATCATAATCAAGAATGTACATAACAGATAACGAAAGTAGAAAAGATGATTCTGATGTTCTACTCATTAAAAATATATATCATTTAGAGATTGTATTTTATAAATTTGATTTATTCAAAAAAATAAACTGTATACCAAAATGTTCAAACTCACTTAAAAAACATATGCAAAAAAAAAATTATAAGAATAATTATATGGAAAAAGAAATTCATTTGGGAATGCTTATATTCAAAAAAGAAAATTCATATCATAAGAAATTGTGTCTTTAACACATGAAACACATTTTTATTTTTAGCTTAAGATTAATGTACATAATAAACATATTAAGATAATATGAACGATATTTTCATTATTTTTAAACTTTTATTTTGGTTATACTTATATATTAATAGAATATACTACTAACAAATATTTATATATAAAAAGGAAATTTTATACGGTTTCTTAAAAGAAATATTGTATACAAAAAGGAAAAAAAAATCATAACGTAAGTTTTATATATATCAATTGAGAGTATAAGATAAGAGGAAGTTGGCAGTGATAAATACACAGATGGAAGATCATCATACACCAATTTAAAGTAAATTATAATACTCCCATATGGTTCATATAAATTGGAAACTAAAAACTACTATAAAAAAATGTTGTTTGAAAATAAAATTAAAAAAAATTGTTTTTCCAGGAAAAATAGGAATTGAAACCTATTAAAAATCCTTAGTTTTATGCTGGTTTTAATAGTTTGATAAAAGAGGAATAAAATTATTTTTAAAACTATAAAATATATGAGTATCTTTTTATTCTCAAGAATTTCGTGGGGGCAATAAGATTTGTTTAAAACTACAAATAATAGAAAATATGCAGGTATTTATTAATTTCAAAATATTATGGGGGCCTTCGACCCCAAATGATCCCCCTTGTATTCGGCCCTTGGCAAATCAAACAACCGTTTTCCTACATCGACAAGACAATTATTGGGCTCCATGGTAATTTGTGCGAATTCAAAAGGCGGCTCATAGTCTTTGAGATAATCATATAAATCTTTTATTTGTTTGGTCTGCATAGATCCTGTAATTATACCCTTGCAAATACACCAGTCACCAAGTTCAACCCTCCGAGATTTCACAATTAGGATGCTTCTTACAACAGACTCAAGATAAATTTTATATAAAAAGAAAATAACACAGACCATCTTAGCAATATAATTAAGACCATTTAAATTAGTCGAAGGAATAGACAAGAATCACATCCTGGATTATATTTGGAGAATAACATGAAATCGTGTTAACATATGGGAGGGTTTGTTTAGTTTTAGTAATAAATAATCATTCAAAGTAATCAACTGACTTGGTCGAGGCAAAAAAATATCATCCAGTTAATATGTTAAGATAAAGAAATACAACAGTGTCAAGTATGATATTCATCCTAGTACTACTAGATGAATGATCGGTGTCTAAAGAACCTTATTTATAATCCATTGATTATGCTTCCTTTTATACTTCTCTTGTATTTTGATGTATTATGCTTGTTTTCTATTTTATAGGTGTTTTGGAGTTATTTTGAGCAACAACTAAAAAGGGTAAAAATAGTCATTTTACGTGTAAATGCTATCGACAAGTAAGACAAGGATAGGGGAATCCATTTATTTTAACTTCCAAGCTTCCTTGTATCCAACAGATGGGTGCCTACATCAACAGCTTATTTCTTACCCTAAAATTAGGTTGAGAAGTGGTTCTCTTCTCCTTCTCTTATTAACACCAGCAGTCTTAAATGAAAGCTAATGGAGGTTGTTGCTTGAGATGAGATAGTGAAGAAGGTGGGAGAGATTAATGGCGAAGAATTGATGAACTCGAGAAAGATTTGAGAAGGTGAGATGGGTTGTGAAGATCCAGAATTAAGATCTAGAACTTATTGGTTAAAGATGTAGTCCTAAATTGGAAAAACATGTTTATTAATTGAAGTATTCATTCTCATATGTTCATAATCTCTTTAATATCGCTTATGTTTTACCGTCAATAACGCCATGTATGATTGATTGTTTGATTGTTTAAGTCGCTAATTAGATGAACATGCATTGATATCTATAGCTAATCTAGGGTTTGAGATCCGGAATTGTCAAAATATCCTCGTTACAAGTAGCGTAACATAATTGTTAATAATGGGATGTTACCATGCAATTATGTGTAGAAGCGTAACCTAGGTTAAATCTGTGTGGCTCTTGCGCCGGATTGCTTAGAATAACCTCAACTCACAAAGACCATTGTTTTCATTGGATTAAACTTGAGTGGATCTTGCTCCAAGTTATTTATTGAAAAGAATTTAAAGAGTGGCTCTTGTGCCTTTGATGATAATAGAAGTTGTGCCGGAGTAAGCCTAAGATGGGACGTTTTAGGGTTATTGATACTGAGATAGAATGAATATTGAGTATGATTCAGTTGATAACATGTTGGAAGATGGAAGATGAAGCCCCTAACCAATACTCTTTACCGCTGATATTCGTATTAATTTACTTGCTTTAGTATAACTTAGTTATAATTACAATCAAAACCCCCGTGTGACATAAGTAATCGAGAATACTTAACAATCTATATCTCCCCGAGGAACAAACTTGTGCTTCTATATACTCTAATCCATATTTGTGAATTAAAGAACTTTAAAATAATTTTGCTTGGTTGACAACCGACCAAATTTTGGCGCCGCTGCCTGAGAGGCATAGCAGATTGTTATTTTGATTTATTGTTTTTAGTTTTTAACTTAGTTTGAAGAATTGTTGTTAAGGTACTTATTTTTTGGCTTCTAAAACGAAACCGAAACTTGTCGGGTATCCACATATTGAAATCGACACTCGGAGAGGAACAATAATGAAAAATAAATCGGAGGATAAACAAGTAGAAACAATGGCTGATGTTAAACATACACTCAAGTACTTAGCTTCTTACAAACTTGATACACAGTGATGGTGTATTCAAATAACATCTGATAAATACTTAATTCATATATTTTTACCATTTTATCTATATTTGTTAGTATTTATCTTTATACTAATAAATGGTTTTTATGCTTTAACAGGCGGTGTTCGCTAAAATCTGAAACATGGAATAAATCAAGGCAATACGCACCCGAACTCAACAAGCACAACGAAGTGCCAGAGCAAGCTAGACCGAACTTGTCCCTGACTACCGATCTTGATCCGAGGTGAACATACTTTATCGGTTCATGAGATCCACATAATACCTGTTGTTAAACACGTAAGAAAAGGAGCACTGCAAACGAAGTTTGTCAACTTCTTTTGGAGTTCGGTCTAGGCCGTAACGGAGAAGGCTAGTGGGGTTCTTTTTCAAGACGTGGCAAAGCAAGAATGGGAGAAAGTAAAAGACGAAGTCAGGTGGGAGCAAGATTGTACCATACCGAATTTCAGTTCGTACCGGTTGAGAGCGATACACTGGTACGCCTGTATACCGGGAAAATTTTGGTTTAAATATCGATGAAATATCGACTCATATATTTTATACCTATAATTTTATATAAAAATACTAGTTCACATTTTATAACTATAAATATATTTTAACACGTTATAACAAATATTTTTTCACAAGGCTTAGAAAGATAAATTAGTATTCATCCAAAATATATAGATCCATAGATTTCATACAAAGTTCAAACTGGAAATACAAGAGAAACAAGAACAACTTCAAAGTTTATCGTCCAAAATGCTAATTAAACAAAGAAATTACAATTTCAATATCATTAGATTAATTATAGATATTATCATATGCATATACGATTCTAAAATATCATAAAAAATATGAGTAACAATTGAAAACCCTAAAACAAGAATAAATTATTTCTTTTTATTTTATTTTTTACTTTTATTTTTTATTTTTTTAAAAAAATAAAATAAAAAAAACGAAAAAACGAGGTCAATACCGGCCGTACCGGTCAATACCGGCCGTACCGGTCAAACCGGTACAGTCCATACCGACCGATTTTTTCGGTCAAATACCGTTTACCGGTATACCGGATTTCGTCTCGTTTTTCGACCGAAACCGGTAAAACCGGCGGTATACTGGCCGTAAAGACCGGTATGGACTACACTGGGTAGGAGTTTCTGTTTTAAGACGTTAGCACGTGGGAAACGCAAGAGAGTTTATAAAGAAGAAAATTGGGTCAGAGAAAGGGGCTGGACTGTTTTTTAGTTTCTGACGCCGCACAGGCAGAGGGAAGAAAAAGCGAAAATGCTAACCTTTCTCCGCTCCTAACCCCAATATCTTTTCCTATTAGGTGTTAAAAAAATAAAGATCCAATATTATATAAATGTACCCTCTACTAGTCTCATCAGGGCAACCACAATGCGCGATCAAATCGTCGATCAAAGACGATTTTTGATCGATGGTCGCCCAAATTCTTCCCCAACCGTCGATTATATTTAGTATATAATCGACGGTTTTTACTGTAGCCGACTATATCTAATCGAAAGGTCGACGACGAAAAATATAGTCGGGCGGTATCCTAGACCATCGCCTGGTCTCAAGCGAGACTCCAGCATCCCGCTCATTTTTACGGGCGAAGAGGTAGGATTCCGCCATCTCAAGCGAAGTTTCCAAGCCCGGTCCTAGGATACCGCCTGATTCCAAGCCCGGTCCTAGGATACCGCTTGACTATTTTGTGAGCGAGCTTCTACAATTTTGCTTCTTCTCAAGCGCGGTTCTAGGATACCGCCTGACTATCCACCGCTGTTTTTGTTGCTGACCATCGATCAAATTTTTAGTCATTTGATCGATGGATTTGATCGCCCCATTGTGGTTGCCCTCAAGGGATAAAATATACCATCCAATGGGGAAGATAGTGGGGTATGAATAGGGGAAGTGTAGCAGTGTCGAAGAAAAATTCTGCTTGATGTACAGGCATTTGGAGCGTAGAACAAAGAAGAAGAAGGAGTAATTTAGCACTGGATGATGACGGTGGCGATTACTTGTTTCTTTCTTTTGTTAATTATTTTTATGGGTTTTAAAAAATCCTTTGAAATGTTCTAATAATTTGTAGTTAGGGTTTTGGGTGGAAACCAAATTTGATCATATAAGTTCGTATTAATTTTTTCTAATTATATTTTTACTGTGATTTAATTGATTAATGATTTCACTTCATATAGCTTGGTATCTAATTGTTTATGTGATTTTTCTGATTATTTATGCTTTACAATTGATATACCATGTTTGGGTAAAATTTTTGACGGTGTATGCTTTAGGATTGATAAATAACGCTTTAGAATTGCTACTTTAGAAGCGAAGAAAGTTACGCCGGTGAAACAATAATTTAGGATTTTAATACGTTATTTTCCGAGGCAGGAGATTAATTTCAATATTTGTCTCGGGTAATTTAGAAAATACATTCTAGAGATTAATTGAGCTTACATGATTAGATTGGTGGAAACCGGATTCCTCTTTCATCAAGATTAAAATCTTAACTATGATATAGGTCGGTCGAAGCCACTTTCTGTATAAAAAGAAGGATATGAACGAATCTCTAAAGAAGGTTAGGGCTTGCCCTGTTTCCCTAGTTACTGACTCTACTACTCTATAATTTTAATGTAATTAGTTTTATTATTTCATTCTCGATTCTGATAATCCGAAAAAATATTATCTTTGGTTAGTTTATTAGAAATATTAACTACGGTATTTTCCACCGCTCCTTGTGGGTTCGACCCGTATTTTCCATTATCTACTAGTTAGACATGTACGATTGTGGTTATTATTATATATGTAATCCAAAAAAGCATATCAACATCTACATTTGAGATCAAGCCAGGGTTGACCCGAGAGCTCCCAAAGTTTCATAGAATATCTAATGAGGATCCAAACTAGCATTTAATGGATTTTCGTAACATAGTCATGGCCATGTTACCTAAGGATACTGACGCAGCATGTTACGATCTTTTCCATTTTCTTTGATGGATACTGCTAAGGAGTGGTTATACTATCTAGCTTCTGACAGTGTCACAACTTGGAATGGTTTGAAGAAACTATTTTTAGAAAGATACTTTCCTGGATCAAAGACCACTCAGATTCGGAAAGAGATTTGTGGCATTAAATAGATGGCATGAGAGACATTGTATGCATGTTGGAAACATTACAATATTGGTGGATAGCTTCCCACATCATCAATTCATTTATTTATTGATCAACCAGTACTTCAATGGGGGTCTTCAAACAAGTGTAGAAATCTCCTTGACCCTGCAGGTGGTGGTGCATTAGTGAATAAAATAATTACGCAGGGTAAAGAGCTAATTGAGAACATGGAAGAAAATTATCAACAATTTTCAAGTCGTGGTTCAGAACCACTCGTCAGGAGAGTTAATGAAGTTGGTTAATCTACTGAAGTCCGACAACATATAGGAAACTTAACGGCGATGATGTAACAAATCACAGTCGTAGTACTGCTACCATCATCTTCTTCAATCTACAAAGAGGGTAATGAACAAGCTAATGCAATCTTTCCAAATTAGCAGAAGCCTATATATGATACCTTCTTCAACACTTACAATCAATAATGGAGAGATCACCCCAACTTTAGATATGCTAACAAACGAATTACGGTTCAAAAACCTACTTTCAACCGCCATAGTAGGTATCAATAAAAACAATCTCAACCACACCAACAACCTAATCAGGGTTCTAGCATGGATGACAAGCTCAATACAATCATATCCATGTTTTAAAAGAGCCAACATAAGGTAGTTACAAACACAGGTTGGGTCAATAGCAAGTGAGTTGAACCAGTTGAAGGCACATAATAGTGGGAAACTCTTTCTCAACCTCTCAATCCAAGGGAAAATATCAATGCTATGACATTGAGAAGTGGTACACAATTTGTGTAACCAGAAGATGCTAAGAAAACCAAAGACCTTAAGGGGCCGGTTTTGGAGACATAGATTAATGACTCTTCCCAAACCGATTAGATACCTAACAAAAACTCTAAAACTCATGTTTCTACTTATGTTCCTCCTTTGCCTTTCCCTCACAGGTTTTCTAACTCTAAAAAGGCAGAACACAATAAGGAGATCTTAGATATTTTCAGGAAAATTCATGTAAATATTTGACTTATAGATGCGATTATACAAGTCCCCAAATATACGAGAATTCTGAAGTACTTGTGCACCAAGAAACAACGGTTAACCGGTAACGAGGTAATGAGTGTGGGGGAGAATGTTTCAGCTATCCTCCAAAAGAAACTTCCACTCAAATGTAAGGATCCCACTAGTTTTGATATACCTGTTGTGATTGGTAACAAAAGGTTTGGAAAAGATATGCTTGTTTTAGGAGCATCAGTTAATGTTATGCCCACCTCTATTTATGAATCTTTGAATTTGGGTTTAGTGAAGGAAACTGAAATTGTTTTACAACTAGATTATCCTACTAATGTATACCCTATAGGTATTATAGAAGATGTTCTTGTGCAGGTGAATCAATAAGTATTTCCAGTCGATTTATGCGTATTGGAGATGGATAGCGGGTCTGACGCGTCTATTATCGTTGTTACTTGGGAGACCATTCATGAAAACGGCTAAAACCGTAATTGATGTTGATAAAGGAATGCTCACAATGGAGTTTGACAATGAAAAGATTTTTCAATATTTTTGAAGCAATTTGGTACCCTAGTGATGTTCATTCAGATGTTCATGCTAACGTGTTGGACACAGGGTAAAAAGCAAGTCTACATTCGGGCAGAAGACATTAATCCAAACGTTGAATGGGAGGAAACCCATTGGTTTTATATTTCTATCTTTTTCTTTTTAGTTTTATTTTTAGTTTTCTTATATTTTCATATCATTATAGAATTTCCCACCTTGATTTCATATTATAAGAGTCAATTTATATTGAGGAAAATGTAAATTTTAGTATGGGGGAGTGTTTAAGCATATAGAGTCTTAGTATTCACTTTCATAGGTAGAATTTTTAACTTTTTTGTACAAATTTTCATGGAAACCTTCAACTTTTAGAGATTTTAGAGTCACTTGGTATACTTCTAATTAAGTTTAATACAGAGTTCTTACCGAAACAATTGAGCTTAGAAACACTAGAGAACGACATTTATGTTTCTTGGTTGTAGAGAATAGTTTTTGGACTTAGCCGTGCCGGTGGCAAATTAGGTGTAGAAAGAAAACAGTATTAGAGAAGCTGATCAATCATTAGTGGAGACTGCCTATAAAAAATAAGAGTGAGGCACCAAACCTTCAACAACTTTTTCCGTTTAGAGTGCTTCATCTGTGCAAACTCCAGGTATAATGATGAGCTGCTCAACCTCGCACACTTTAATCACTATTTTTTGGTCTCTTGAGTGTTAATTCTATCAATCATAAGGATGACATAAAAATTGCGAACAAACCTCATCTTGTAGTTTGATTTGCAGTAGGCGCCATTCTCTCTCTCGACAACAAAAAAATCCATAGAAACATCATGATCAACAAGCGGAGCATCATATATTTGAAGAAAGTTGAAGACATTCAAGGTTTACAAGCAACAATACAAGGAGCATAATTTTATATCCAAGTTGAAGACTAAGTACAAGAGCAAAGAAAATCAAAAGAAGTGAATTTTGTGAAGTTTATGATACCGAGATAATATAAGTTGTGAAGAATTAAGTGGTAAATTCCTTCTCCCACGGTCATGTTAGTTTCATTGTATTTTTCTTAGTTTGTGTTTCATAGTATTCATAAAAAAAACGGAAAAAAAAAATCAGAAAAAAATTGAATTTTTCTTTTTATTTAATGTGTATTACTTTAGTGTATATTTATTTTTGTATTCATTCAATAAGGTCGTGGGGAAAAAGAAATCAATAAGGAAGTTTCAAGAGCTCATCATCAATAGTTGAAGCTGAAGATGGAGTGTTTCTATTGGACGCTGGAGAATGGTGCGATTTTAGATTGGATGAAAAGGTGAGTGAGCATATATATCCATCCTCACATAATGATTTGATTTCCTTTATTAGAGATCATCAAAAATATATGAAAAAAAATGTTTATCAAAACAAAAAATTTAAAAATAAGTTTTTCAACGTCACCATTCAACGTGTGCAAGTGTTCTATCGTCACTTCTGATTGCACACATGTGAGATCTATTTATATCATCTTACGAGTGTCAATATCATAAAATCTTATTGGTGAGGCAGTAGTCGAAGCGAAATGCTTATTCGATCACTATCGAGGTTGGGTTTTTTCACATTGGTTTCTCCTACTCAGTGATTAAGCACGAAAATATTGTTCTTTGATAGTTCTAACTTCTTATTGCTATTGTGCAAAAAATTTATTTATTCGTAGCTCTTTGGATACATGTGCTTTGGAATATTTGGAAGTTGGAGTATAGGTTTTGTGGGTATACATATTGTAAACCCTCACGAGACTATAACTCGTCCACTAGTGACACCTAGGGGGTTAAAGGATTGTTTCACATGCTAACTGCAACCGTGACTTCAACGAAAATGATTTATTGTAGGTTAGTTCAGTTAGATAGTTTGCTCGAGGGATAACAAAATCTAAGTGTGGGGGATTTGATAAGTGCCTAATTTACATGTTTATAGTGTCAATTACATACTTGTTTTAGTTAGATTTCTTTTATATTACCTTGTATTACTCTTGATTTCTATTTATTTGTTTCTTTAGGTGAATCATCCGAAAATCAATGAAAATGGTGTTGAAAAGAGCTAAGAAGAGAAAAGGGTTCATTCCGTAATAAGAATGAGAAGTTAGATGAAGAAAACACTTTTGGAGTGAAAATCCAGAAGAAACCTATGGCTAGGAAGTCTCAAAACCTAGTCGAAGAAAATGACCAAGTTTTAGATCTACTTACGGCTAGGACTTTATAGAAAGTTGGTCGTATAACTGGGAGGCTAATGAGCTTTCTGTCATATTTACGGCTAGGAAATCATCCCAACCCAACCGTAGACAAATCAGAGTTTGCAAAAGAAGTGTCAGAGCCAGATTTACGGTTATGAATTACCTCTCAACCTAGACGTATGTAATATGAAGTATTGAAACAAGAATTCCATACTCACATACGGTTAGGAAATCATTCCCAAGCTAGTCATAAATGGTGATGAAAAGATATGAAGTATTGGAAGACACTATCTTGTAGAGGACGAAGATACAAAGACAACGTAAAAAAAAGAATGAGGCAAATTGGAAGTCGTATGAAGAAGTTATGACCGAAAAGGTGGAGGGAAAAAAAGTGAAAGTCGGACTAACTTACAGCCAGGAAACCCAAAAAACCTAGCCGTAAGTGAACCTGAAATCACCAAAAAAAAAAATTTTACCTACGGTTGGGTCGTGGGAGAATTCCATGTCGTAGGTAAAATGTTTGGTACGAATGTGGACTTATAAAAGAGAAAAAATCGGTCCTAGAAGAATTTTAAGCCCTAGATATCATGAATACTATATAAAGAGACTCCCAAGACATTAATAAGATATATTTTAACAGTATTTTTTAGGCTTGGAAAGGAGATCAAGAATCTAGGGCTTGAAGTTGCAATTGATATCCGATTTCTAGGGTTTGCTTTACTTGTTTTTTTATAGATTTTCCATGGATTTTGAGAAATCCATGATAAACCAAACCTTTCTTATTGGTTAGATATGTAGTCCTAAGCTGGAAAACATGTTTATTAATTGAAGTATTCATTCTCATATGTTCATAATCTCTTTAATATCATTTATGTTCTACTTTTAATAATGCCATGTATAATTGATTTCTTGATTGATTAAGTCGCGAATTAGATGAACATCCATTTATATTTGTAGATAAACTAAGGTTTGAGATCCGGAATTTTCAAAATATCCTTGTTACAAGTAGCATAACATAATTGTTAATGACAGGATGTTACCATCCAATTATGTGTAGAAGCGTAACCTATGTTATATCTGTGTGGCTCTTGTGTCGGATTGCTTAGAATAACCTCAACTCACACAGACCATTTCTTTTAATTGGTTGAACTTGAGTGGCTCTTGCACCAAGTTATTCATTGAAAATGATTTAAAGAGTGGCTCTTGCGTCTTTGATAATAATAGAAGTTTTTTCGAAGTAAGCATGTGATAGGATGCTTTAGGGTTATTGATATTGATAGAGAATGAATGTTGAGTATGATTCGGTTGATAACATGTTGGAAGATGGAAGATGAAGCCTCTAACCAGTACTCTTTACCTCTGATATTCGTATTAATTTACTTGCTTTAGTGTAACTTAGTTATAATCACAATCAAAACCCCCCTGTCACATAAGTAATCGAGAATGCTTAATAACCCATTTCTCACTGAGGAACGAATTTGTTCTTACTAATATACTCTAATCCATATTTGTGAAGTAAAAAACTTGAAAATAATTTTGCTTGGATGACAACCGACCAAAAATAAGTGAAGATTTTTCAGATTTATTTAAAATTAACTAAACTTATTATGAAAGCATGAATTAAAGAATGCAAATATGAGGATGAGAATGATTAAGGAATTTCAGTCAATGAAATAGAGCATAATCGATTTACCGGTATATTTATCTCAATATTTCACTTATCACCACCCTAGAATAGTTATAAGCTCAACTATCATAAACAATTCCACAATCACCTACTAGAATAATCTCTCTAAAGGATATTATCCAAATCGACCACCTAGAATAGGCTCTCCAAGTGTAATCGACTCGGAAGTTAAATTCCGTGAATTGGGGTGAGACTAAGCCACGCACTTATAAGCTCATATTGTTAGCTAAGGTAATATTTTTACTTCTCAATTGTTTAATAATCAAAAATTACTACTTCTTGTTTTGAACTCTACACAATTACGGGTCGAAGAATTCTCAACTAGTAATAAAACCATAAAGTATTAATCATGTGATTGTGCATTCGAGCAACTTGAAAACAATTTATATATCATTAACATGGTAGAAAATTAACAATAAATAAAATAGAGATTGAAATAAACTTTATGTAAATTAATCAATAACTCATGTTCATGACATCAAGTTCAACCCTAATCAATATAAATTTTAGATACTCACGGTTTGGAGTTTACAAATTGAATTGAATTTAAGAAGAAAAACAATTATAGCAAACCCTAGATGCGTGAAACTCAATTACGGAGGCTTCTCTTCGCTTGTATCAAACCCTACAAAACCCAATGGAAGATGTCAAAAATTAGATTATGTGAGAGAGTTTTTCTTGTTGTAGTTCTTCTCCTTTTATATGTTCTCACTTGTAGAAACCCTTTCCAAAAGAGTCCTAAAACTTAAGTTTCCATATCAAATTCAAGACCAAAACCCTTGGCAAGCTTGCCAAAATATAGAACGATATTTTAGGTACCATCCCATTTTTGAGGGGACCCTTATCTACTTAGGCCATATGTCCTACAAAGCTAAGGGGTGTCCTAATAAAATGAAATAACTAAGTTACTATTTATTAAACTAATATTAATCAAACCTAAACCCTAACCCTAATGATATATAAACCTAAATCAAAATCTAAACTAATTTTATTACCAAAATTAGAACTCTCCATCTCCTTTTTTTTCCCTCTTCTTCTCATCTCTAACCTAATTTAGTAATCACACTAAAAACTTGTTAAAATGGCTAAACCTAACCATGGTATTTCCAAGATTGATAAAGAACTGATTGATGAAGTTGTTCAAGAACTTGTACCACAAAATGAAGAAAAACCGGTTGTTGATGGTAGAGGCAAAATCGAGACCCAAAAGAAAGAATCAAAGGTTGAATCTTCCAGTTTTAATGTTAGAAGGTAATACCCGACAAACCCATTCATTTCTAGCATTTTATTGTTATTTCAACTTGAAATAATGAAAATTAGTGTTCAATAGGTAGTGCCAGAGAAAAGCTCGGTTAGGATTACCAACCGAACTTTCTGTTAGGAAGAAAACAAGAACAGTTCGGTTGAGAATTATATTTAATGGCTAGCCGAACTTTTGTTTTGACATTGATTTTTCAACCGAACTCAGTAGTTCGGTAAGATCGATAATATATGTTACTAACCGAACTTTTTTGTCCTAAATTGGGATCAAAATGTTTGGTCAGATATATTTTTTTCCATTTGCCGAACATTACTCTGTTGTTGGTAACTTTAGTGTCAAGCCTAGACGAACTTTGTGATTGTTGACCGAACTTTTTGTTCGGTTAATTCGATATATACCATTCATAGCCGAACATTTACATTCGTTTATCCATATTAGGCTTCGAAAGAAGGTAAAGGCAATGGAAAGGGAAAAGGAAAAGGCTGCGGTGGATGAAATGGATGAAGTTTTTTTTCCGTCTCGAAAGTCTGAAATTCTTTTTTGTCATCTTTTCAATTTACCAGAGGAGTTTCGGATGTACAAATATATCAAATAATGTTGGATGATCCGTATTTTTCACAAATGATGAAAGATCCTGATTCTTGGTGGAACAGTATTGACCATCCCATGAACTACGTTGAAGTTCCATCTTCGAATGGAGGATCCGCGGAAGAAATGATTCGGATGATGGAGGCTGATCCGGATTTTGATCCGAGACTCATTTTTAGGGAAAAGGACTTCTCCTTCAATCGATACTACAACAAAGCTGGTAAGTACATTGGTCCAGTTGAGGAAGATCAAGTTGTTGATGATCCTAAGGAGAAGAAGAAAAAGAAGCGAGTAAAAGTTGCTGAGACTAGGACCAAGTCGTGAGTATCAAGGAGTAGAAGAATTTCATGAGATCAATGAGATTGATCACTTTGCATATATATGCAGTGTTTTCTTTCGTTTTTCTTGAATGTTTTAAGTTTTTTGAACACGTTTTATGAACAGTATGTAGTAAATGATGAACATGGTACGCTATTGTGTTGTTGGGTTGTTTTATTTTATGTTCAAACAATATGGTTTCAAGTGAATATTTGGTTAGCATGGTTTAAATTTATGAAGCTAGATGTTAAATGAATATTTGGTTAGCATGGTTTAAATTTTACAATTAACAAAAAAGAAATGTTAGCCGAAATTTTGTTTTTCATTTGAATTAAAGAGTTCGGATAGTGTTAGCAAATTTTGACACAGCCGAACAATCAGTTCGGTTAAGAAACACTATGTTCGGTTGGCATGGTTTAAATTTTGGTAAAAACAGAGAAATGTTCGGTTCCTAAAGGGAATAGAATTATCTGCGAAACTTCTGAAACCAAAAAACCCTGGTGAAATCATAAATGTTTGGCTAGTCATATCAATTTTCTATCTAGACGAACTTATAGGTTAGAGAAATATTATCTCGTTTTTTTTTAAATAGATCCGTTGCGGCCTCTCTATATATAAATGTTGCACTCTCTAATTCATTTTGCACAAACTTTTCTCGTCTTAAGTTCAATTTTTTGACACCAATTATATCTCTTCCTCCAACTTTTAGCATTTCTAGTCACAAATGGAACCATTTACTATTGAGGACGATGTAATGCTTGTTAAAGCTTTCATTCCGACCTACCGTGAAAGGCCTCATGAACGTTATTCGATGTTTTGGAAGAGAGTGAAAGAATTTCATTCCGAGTTAGATGGAAATCTTAAAAACTGTAAATGGTTAGAATTAGCGGAAAGATTTGAAATGGTACATTGTACGTTGCAAGAATACATTAGAACACTTTGTTGGGTAAAGCGATATCATCGTAGAGCTACTCTTGAAGATAAAGTGAGTATTTAAACTAATTTTTCAATTCTTGTGAATAGAGTATTATTGGTTTTTAATACTAACTTGTCAATTATTTAATTTTTAGAGTGCTAGAGTTCAATCTCTTTGGGGAATACGTCATAGTGGAACAACATTCGAGCACGAGCTATGTTATACGTATTTGAAATATATGCCCCAAAATTTCTTAGACACTAGAACGTGAATGGAGGTAAAGATAGCCGAACTTTAATGGTTTCAGCCGAACATTTTTCGTCTCCATACTTTTCGAAAAATATAGTCGTTAGGAACAATTACTCTATATATACCCATCTACTAATTCACGTTTAAAATCACATCTTCACTTAAAAATGGCAGTCACTAATGCTAGCTTTACTCTAGATGAAGATTTATCTCTTTGCACAAACTATGTACTTTTTTATCCAAAGAAGGGTGAAGAACGACGACAAAATGGTTTAATTAGTATGAGTTATTGGGGTAGATTCTTGAAACCTTCCGCACCAAAACAGGTAATCCTAATAACAGGGATTGTCCGATGTTGTTTTTTAGATTTCAAACTATAAGAAAACAAGTTGGAAAGTTTATAGCTTTAATTCGGGTTGTCAATCGATATCGACTTAGGGGTGAAACCAATGTTGATGTTGTAGTGCGAGAGCGAGAGTAATGGAGAAGATGGAAAGGAAAGAATTTCGAAAACGAAGCTCATTATAACATCCTTCGTAGGTTTCTCGTAACATGTATGGGGTGTTGAAGATGCTAAAAATATAATTGATTTATATATTTGTAATTGTGTGTTAGTAGAAATATTGGTTTACCTTCCTATCTCTCCATTCCTTCTTTTTTCAACGTCTCGTTTGCATTGTAAATGGTGGACAAAAAGGAGAGGTTATCCTTGTTATCTTGTTTCATGATGCGAAGCATAGTAATCGGTGGAATATACATTTTTCTCATCTTAGCTAGTTTCTCCATTTCAGGACGTTTGTGGTTATGTCTACCTTGACAACGTCATTGTGGTAAAGGTCGTAATACCTTGAATAGAACCTATTTTCTCAATTCTTTGTTGAAATTAAACACAAGCTTGAACGGGCAATTGGTCTTCTTTGAGATAGTTACATTCTTCCAAGTGATCTTTCCGATATTCACATAACCCTTCTTCTTGTGGCTTTCAGGATTACGACTTCTCTCACGAACCATTTCAAAGCAGGTTTTGCTAGATTTTTTATTCAAAACCAATACACACATATCCTGTTTTGCATGTTCTCTAGCCCAACTTTTTGCTTCATCGGGGTTATCCCATGTCTACATTGACCAAAACACAAAGTTACAAAACTTGACAATTTTCTTTGAAACACCTAAGTACACATAAATTGGTAACCTACCGAGTCATTCATATAGTGATGCGATGTATCATCGTATATCAACAGAAGTATATGCTCCAATTGGATCTACAAAATATATGACAATATTAGTTCGAACAAAAAAATACTACAAAGTTCGGCTAAGTATATATCTACATATTCACTCAAACAAACTAGTTCGGCAAAGTCGATAAATCATATATGAACCGAACATTTATGTTCGGCGAGGCCCTTTACTACCATATATTGTTGAACTATATACTTAAAAGTTCTCGCTACTTATGTAACTAAAAGTTCGGCTAAGACAATGTTGGGCCCGAACTAGAAGAACATAACTCTGTTCCAGCTCGAACTAGATGAACATTAGGTGTTCTTCAATTAGGTAGCCGAACTTAGTCCAAGCCTCCATTAACACAGAGTTCGTCTACCTGTGTTATTCAATATTCTAACCAAACTTATATCGAGCTAGCCGAATCTAAGCTATAAAATTTGATTTTTTTTCATCAAATTTAAGTCAACCCAAGCAACAAAAAAACATTAACAAGTATACCTGAGCATCAAAAGAACTATAATCTTCATATTCTTCGTTGTGATCCTCGTTTATCTCGTAAAAACCATCATTTTGAGATTGAGATAGGGTTTGGGTAATAAAACATTCACAATCTAACAAATTATCCATCTCCGGATTGTTGTGAAGATTAAAGAATAATTTGTTTACTCTACGATTTGAAGGTTCCGAATTCCTCTGAGCTTGCACTATAATCACTCATTTTGAATTTAAGAATCATAAAATCTAAGTTTCAAGATTATTTTCCCAAAACTCTTCTTTTCTTTCTACTTCTCACTCTCAATAATTCTAATTCACTAACACAAATATTTTATCTCATCTAATACTAACAATTAACTAACTTAACTAACACTAATTGTTAATTCTAGTTAAGTAAGGGTATTTTGGCCACATATAAAATTATATGGATAGGGGGGTCAGGAATTACTTCCTAATGACCTTAGCAAAATAGGGGATGGTCCCCTCAAATTCTAAGGGCTCCCCAAAAAATCGTTCAAAATATAATAGAAACAAGCCCATAGTCTAAATCAGGCTAAAAAAAAACCCACAAAGTTTTATACTTGTCAGTCTTGTGAAACTGATAAGGTTATTCAAACAATTATGGCAATTATTTTACTCATTTCGTCGATCACATAGAGTGCATTTCTATGTTGGCAATTGGCATGACTTGATTGTATTGTCTAATATCAAATCTCCTTCCCTGCACTGAATTACCATTTCAACATAAACCCAATCATTCATTCAACCTAAACCATTCAAATCACCGCGGAAATACTTTCTCCTTCTCTCAACTGTTTTTCCGGCCATATATCAAAACCCATCATCTCATCTTCATGGATAATCCTGGCAATGGAACTCTACTCAAGTCTCAACCAATTCTCATTGTTCTCACTGCCACAACTCTCAACGGTGATAACCTTTGACATACATTAGCAACACCATCGCTTACGCAATATCCATGACAGTAACAAGCTCAATCTTCCTTGATTTTTCTCTAACCGATAAAACCCACATATTCTCCATCTTTGTTCACTGAGCCATCTTCACCAAATCCATCTCAACTGATTTCTCCTCACATCAACAAACAGACCCAAACTTCCTCTTTATCGACACCTTCAATATCAACTCAGACTCGGAATTCATCACAAACCCATTTGCTTCAACAACGATTCACTAACTTGTCAAAGAATTTACAACACCTATTTATTCCCTTCTCTTTGATGACATATAAAACCCATCTTTCTTATCCAACTGAAACTCACGTGTGATTACCAAAAATCTGGCATCTTTGGATCACAACCAAATGCATTTAGATCATTGTACAGTACGATATCTTATCGTGACATCGACTCCCATGATCATTTAACAATGAAAATTATCCAATTGATTGAAAATGAATTGACTCAAAACATTTTACGTGGTTCAACAGTCAGATTGTCTACATCCACGAATAAAAATTTGTATTCCTTTTATTAAATACCATCATAAGATACATCAAATAATTGATAGATCAAAAAATCGTCAAAATAATAGTCATAGTAAAACTGAACTTAAAGTTTTACATAAATTCATACCTAAACTCTTTGCTATCACTTCAATGTCTTCAGTCTAATTTCTCTCCAGATTTTTCAACCCCTTTTCCTATTTATGAGCTTGGTATTTATAGCCAATTTAATGGGTACCACCAATCTACCTTTCCACCTATTTATTCTTATCCATTCTTGGTGCGAAATGTAATCCCGCAAAGCTTATTTACAATTTCCGCAAGGCCTGATCGTTCCTCCCACAAGTCTTAGCATGCAACCAGCAGCTCTTCTGCGATCTTGTAGTTAAGTTATTGTTTTTTGGATTGGGATGATTGTTGCGGTCTTATTTGAATTATGGCATGTTTGACACGTAGTTCTTTAAAGTGAACCGTCATGTTTTAGTTCTTTTTGTTCCGCAGCTTGTAAGTCGATTCGTGTCAGTCATGCATCAATACTCATTATTACTCTTTATTGAGTCATGCTTTCCCGCAACCTGTTGTCAGTCGTGCAGTTAATGATGTCTGTCTTGATCAGTATACTTTATTTTCCCGCAACCTGCATGTCGATCATGCATTAATGTTGTCAAGTTCGAACTTTATCGAGTTTACAGCTGTCAATTCAATGCTTTAACATGATTTGTTCCAGTGTTTCCTATCTCATCATAGCGTTACTTCTTCAATAGTTTTTGGACACTCGTACCTCAGATTTTATTCTCTCACAATTTGCCCTTTTTTTTTTCCTTTTTTGACAGTTGGTAAAAAATTTGAAAAAAGGAAAAAAAATAATTACTTTTTTAATTCCCACGCCTATAATAACTTCTTTTCCTACGTTACACTTTTATCCGTTTTTTCGCTAACAGTCACTTTTCTTTGTACGTTTTTGTCAGTTGGCGTTCTTCGAGGAAATCAAATCTCTGAAAAAGTTTATTTCTTTTCAGTTTTCGACGGTTTGTCAGTTTCAGTTTTCTCCTATTAAATGCCAATTATTTTCTTCATCCCATTCTTTACATCATTTGTCTTCTTTTCCATAAAGTTTTAGTGTTTTTTATTCCTTTGAACTTCCCAAAGATTCTTCAATACTTTATCATTCTCCTGAACTTTTATGGTCTAAGATTCTTGCATCGGGATCAAATTTTTATCTTTTCAATCAATCAGATTTTTCTTCTATCTTTTTCTTCACTGTAAGTAACTCTTTTGATTTTTCTTTTTCGTATTTGCTTGTTTATCAGTCTCTATCTCTGCACCTTAATCATTATAGAGCATGTTAATGATGTCTTCATCTATCTATTTGTTTGAGTGAATGATTATTCTAATGTTGTTGATTTCTCCTTTATTTCTCCTGATCTGAGAATGATTGGCTGATTTGTATTTTGATGTAATTATCATCTTGTGTGTTCTTTTGTTTTTCAACTTTTCTGCTCTGTTCTAAATTTTGATCTTAATAAGCTTATTTTTTTCTTGCTTTCCTGTGTAGATAAAAATTTATCATGGCTAGAAAAGGTAATGCTCAAGTTATTGGTGACGCTTCTCATCAGGATGATCAATCTTTAGTCATCCTTCGGAATTTTTAGTCATCCTTCCAAATCATCTCGTTATCCTGTATTAAGGACTCATCCTTATGGATCTACAAGGCCCGCAAGTGTTCGTGATGTGGTCAAGAATCCTGCTCCCAAGGACAAACTTGCTCATGAAAGTTGTAGTTTTAAATATGTAAATCTTGAGGAATTCAAGAGGATTCATGGTCTTTGCCAATTCAAAGTCTCCTTTTATGAGTGTGCTGAAGATGAAATTACCTTGGAAATGATGGAAGGTTTTGAGTACACCAACCACAGACTATTAATCCCTGCGGGAGCTCTAGATGCGGGTCTACAGCTTCCTTTATACCAAAGTGAAAATCTTTTTCAGTTCGAAGTTCTAGCCATCCGCAATCAATCTCATCAAGGTTTAGTTCGATCCATCGCGCAATATAATGGAAATTGGTGACGTGTGTTTGATGAATGTAGTATACGTAGCCAAGGAAGAACCAACTTTACGTGTTACGTTCCAGACCTTGCGGAGCGTAAATATTATACAGTAAGAAATTTTCATGCTACTTATGTGGACTATGTTGCCGCAAAGAATTTCAAGAGATGGAGCGTTGGCCCAAATCGTAAAGGTGGCGAGGGATTCCATTTGCTTGCGGAAATTGACAACGCCAAGTTAAAGTATATTCCAAGGACAACGCGTCTTCTCAAGGAAAGAATCCTAGAAGATCACGATTACAAATGGTACCGCACCCCTTTAATCATTAAGGGTCCATAGGTCTTCGGGTCTGTCCGGGATAATGTAGTTTGCAGTCTTCTTACTCGTTTCAAAGGTTACTGCCTTGGTGGTTACTGCCCTTGGTGGTTAAATTTTATTGATTTCAAGTTTCCACTTGTCACTGTGGTACGTAGAGTTTCTCTCTGTCTTTGTGTAGTTTATATATATTGCTTAATAGTTAAACTTTATGTGTGATATTAAAATTTTCCTCTCTTTTTTATAGCCGCAAGCTGACGAGGAAACTGATTCGGAAACCGAGCTACAGGCTGACGTGGGCGCGTGGGCGCAAAAAATGATGCGGGATTGAAACACAAGAAGGCAATCCCTGCAGTAAAGGTATTGCTCTTTCCTGAGAATTTTAATACTCCTTATGAATTTCATTTAATGGGTTATTGTGATTTACTAACAGAGTCGGAAGAAATTGAGGAATGCTCCCCGGGTTTCTATAGATCGAGAAGAATGAGAAATTCAAGAATCTTCTCTTCAACATCCACTTTTGATAGGCGAAGGAAGCTCCGCTCCAGAGAATCAAGAAGAGCAGAATGTGCCTCTTCAACTAACCAACTTTGTGTCTATGAAAGAAATTCCAGAAACTGTTGCTGCGGAAGATGCTCCAGAAGTCAGGGTTAATTCTTCACTTGAATCTACGGTTCCTAATCCTTCCTTATACCTTTATTTTTCTCCTTTAGACTCTGATGAGACGCTTGAAGTTGTCCCGAATGAGGATGGTTCAGCTAATGGAGAGGATCACTTTGTACAAGATAGTGGTGCACCGAAAAATGCTCCGGAAGTAGAAGAAGATGGTGGTGCACATGCTGCGGTTCGGGATGGGTTTACGGACACCAATGCTGTGGAAAATACAGCAGCAACTTCTCATACCCTTGTTTCAAACGCAGTGGTTGTTGCTGAAACATCTCAACCGAAAAGAGAAGTTCCGCAAGCGGATAAAGGAAAGGGGATTGCTGAAGATTTAAGCCTCCTGGGAAAAGAAGAAGAAGCTTTCCAATGGTTCTTGTCTAGAGAGCTTTTATTTGTTCCAAGCAATCCTTTTCCAGTAAAATATGATAGTGGATTGGTTTCACGCTTGCGACAACGTATGGGAGTTGTGCCATATGATGCGGTTAGAAACGCCTGGCTTCAAGATTAAGATGAAACTGTTGATCCCACTTTTCCCATGAACCAACCTCTTTCTTTCGAGGAAACAATTGCGCGTGTAGAGGGACAAGTATATTCTTTCCCGCAACAAGCTCTTGTACAGGTATTCTTATCATTTTTATACCCCTTGATTTCTTTTTAGTTTTAGTCCTGCTTATAACTTTTAATTTTGCAGCTTGCTGAGGGTCAGAACGCTGCATTCACCGCATACAAATTCTACAAAGCACGATCTATCATGATGGAGTCCCAAGTTAAGGATGCTTTAAGCTTGCAGCGGGAAAATGACATGCTTCGCAACAATTGCTTGACCTTTAAAATCAAGGTTTTATTCTGTCTTCCTTATCAAATTTCATTTAGGTTTTTTACTTATCTTCTAAATTACTTCATGGGATCAGCGAGGGATTCAGAACTCATATCTAGGATGGGGCATAGAAATACACAACTGAAAAATCATGTAGTGAAAGTTAACAGTGAAAAGGTGGAAGTCAAGAGAAGGTTTAACGATCTGATTGATAGTCATAATTTGGTCAAATGGAGGTATAGTAAATTAAGATCACAGTGTGAACTTTTATTAGATGAGATTGTTCGCAAGAAAGCAGAATTTACTGTTTCTTTATTGTGGACTAAAGATAGTGTTTCCGAAGCATGTGCAAGATCTGATAAATTGGAAAAAGAGAACCGCAGGCTTTGTATAGAACGCAAGAGTATCCTTGCGGAATTTTCCCGTTCCAGTTCATATCACAATTCACAACTTTCTTCGTATATAGCTCAGTTGATTAAGGATAGGGACAATTTTTCTTCAGAAGCTCATGTTAAAGGAAATGCCCTTGCAGATGCTCAAGTTAAAATCCGTGATTTATCTGACTCCATTTTTCACCGTGAGAGTGATATTCTACGTTTGCACAAAGAAGTATCAAGGTGTACATCTAGGATCAATCAATTGCGGGATAATGATGCAGAATTAATTCAATGTCACCAAAATCTTCAAGAACTCACTGTCAAGTACAACAAGCTTTCGGGGGAATATGATTTCCTTGAAGTTACAAAGGATACAATGGGTCGTGAATTAGCAGAGTTTGAATCCCTCGCAAGAGGTATCTTATTTTTTATACATTTAAAATTTGCTATTGTTCCCACTTTGACTAACCCATTGCTTTTCTTGCAGGTTTTGAAGAAAAATTCAATGAAGCGGCCGCAAGGGCTGCCAAGGCTGAGGGAGAACTTGGTGCGGCTACTACTAAGGTGGATGAACTCAATAAGCAACTAGAGATGGCTTCTATCAAGGCTACCAAAGCACAAGCTCAGCTTGATCTTGCCTCTACCAAGGCCAGTGAAGCGCAAGCCCAACTTAAGCTTTCATCTTCTAAAGTTAAAGAGGCCGAAGATAAATTAAAGCTAGAAGTTTCGAAGAATGAAAGTCTCGTTAGGACTTAAATGCTGAAAGACGGAGAATAAACTTTTGGAAAACAAAGGTCCGGGACTACGAAACTCAAGTAAATGAATTCAAATTGGATATTGAAAATAGAAACACTTATATTAAATGGTTAAGAGTCGAAGCTAAAGCTAAAATTGCACAAGCGGTCAATAACACTCTTGACCAAGTACAATCTGATGGATTTACAAAAGTTTACAAACGCAGAGATGTACAAATCCTTCTTTTAAAGGCGTTTTTCCCGCACCTTAGCTTTCTTTATTGTTGTGCCGTTCTTTTTCATCCTTAGATTGTAATTGCTTTCTCATTTTTCCTTTTGATTTTGTCCCTGCAAAACAGATTTTAAATATATATATATTGATTGTTAGTTCATTGTATGAGTGTGAATTATTTAACCGCAAGAAAATTTTGTACCTTGAGTTATATTATGGGTGTAACACATGTCTAACTTCTCTCGGGCCAGGAGGAAATTAGGATATGGTCCCGAAAGTCTCATAAAACGGAGAAAGATACAACAATTAATATCACGTTAGGCACCCCTGTTGGCGAAAAATCCAATAGTCATACACTCATAGACATTCACATGGACTTTCTTAGAGAGGTTACTTTTTTAGCTTTACCTAATATGAAACCAAATTGTTGTATAATTGTATTATTGATTGAGAGCACTTCCGGAAGTGGAGAGTACCTGGTACAACAATTAATGTCATGTTAGGCATCTCTATGGCGAAAAATCCTATAGTCATAGACATTTATTTGGATCTTTTAGAGAGATTGCATTTGATATGCTTTACCTATTATGAGCACCAACTATTGCACTATTACGTTATTGATCATGGATAGTATGGTTTGAGATATTGTGCGTTCCAAGGATGCTGTAAAATTCCTCCATCCATATTCCGCAAGTGATACGATCCTTGTACCGCAATGCCTTGTAAAATATAAGGTCCTCCCCATGTAGGTGCAAATTTTCCTGCTTTTTTATCTCTCTGATATTCCGGGATTTTCCGCAGAACATACTGTCCTTCCACAAAATTCTGTAACTTTACTTTTTTATTGTACTCTCTAGCCAGTCTTCTTTGATAATTTTCCATTTTTTGAAGCGTAACTTCTCTTTTTTTCTTCTAAGTCGTCCAACTTTTCAAGCATTAAGTCTGAATTTAAATTTTTCTCCCATGCTTCTGTTCTTGTAGTGGGTAGAATGACTTCTGTTGGAATAACCGCTTCAGTTCCGTAGGTAAGAAAAAATGGTGATTCTCCAGTGGATTCCCTTCTTGTTGTGCGGTATGCCCATAATGTATTATGAAGCTGTTCACGCCACCGTTTATGATGGCCATCAAGAGTTTTCTTTAAATTCACAGCAATTGTTTTATTTGTTGCTTCAGCTTTCCCATTGCTTTACGGATAAAGCGGAGTAGACTTATTCTTTTGAATATTAAATGCTTCGAAAGGCATATTAATATTTTCCCCTTGTAATTGTTGTCCATTATCCGAGACTATGACCACCGGAATTCCAAATCTACAGATTATATTTTCAAATAAGAATTTAAAAACATCGGTATCTCTAATGTGTGCAAGAGGTTTGGCCTCAACCCATTTAGTGAAATAATCTGTAGCCACAATCAAGTATTTTATTTTTTTAGTACCTTCCACTAATGGTCCAACAATGTCTATTCCCCATTTTGCAAATGGCTAGGGGATGAGTACGAAATTAAGTTTTGTTGCGGAAGCCTTTATTCTTTTTTCATAGCGTTGATATTCTTCACATCTTTTTACCATATTTTCCGTATCTTTATGCATAAACGGCCAGTAATATCCTTGCGTTTTTGCTTTTAAAGCCACCGATCGTCTTCCACTATGATTTCCCGCATCTCCATAATGTATGTCTTTAAGAATTCGAAGCCCTTCCTCTCATGATAAACATCAAAGTAAAGGCCCCAAAAAGGATTTACGGTACAAAATTCTATCCCGCAACTGATAATTCACAGATCTTGATTGCACCTTCCTTGCCTCTTTAGTGCTTGCGGGTAATACCCCATCTTGCAAATATTGATGTATCGGAATTCTCCAATCTTCTCTGGTTAAATCATCTTCCGTTTTTTGTGGGAAACTTACATCATCTTGTACAGCTGCATCTTCAATATCTTCCTCCACTTCTTCTTCCATATTTTCAACGGCCCACAACTTAATTGATGGTTCATAAATACGCCCAATTTTTACTGTTGATGTATTCTGATCCCTTATCATTGAAGAAATCAATACTAATGCATCACCATGACGATTCTTATCTCTAGACAGATGCCGAGAGGTTATATTTCGGACCTGAAGCGCCAATTTTTGCACAAGATTTTTATATTCTATCAGGTCTTCATCAAGCGCTTGATATTTTAACTCAATCTGTCGAATTATTAATTGTGAATCACTTATGATTCGGACATCGCTTATACCCAATTCAATGATGAGCCTGAAGGCATAAACCACAGCTTCGTACTCTACTATATTATTTATATGTTCATCGAATTCGAGTAGGAATGAATGTACCATCTGATCCCCAGTAGGAGTCGTAACTACAATTCCAATTCCCGCACCTTCTTTGTTCCTGGCATCATCAACAAATACTTCCCATCTTCAGGAATACAAAGAACTTAGGATATCCTGAGGATCATCCTCCTCGATCCCGGGCAAACTTTGAATTCCAAAATCATCATCTAACGGAAAGTCCGCAAGGAAATCAGCCAGGACTTGCGACTTCTATGCAGTTTGTAACTCAAATAAAATGTGGTACTGTTCGAGTTGTGCGTTCCATTTTGCTATCCTTCTAACTTTTCCCGCATTCTTCAGTACAGATTCCAACGGAGCTTTGCTTGGTACCCGCACATAGTGTGTCAGAAAATACGTGTGTAATTTCTGGGTAGCAAAAACCAGTGCTAAGATTAACTGTTCTATTTTCGTGCAATTTTTTTCTGCGAGGTTCAAAGTTTTACTGATGTAATATACAGGTTTTTCTACCTTTTCATTTGTTCGCACCAATACCGCACTTACAACATCTTCTGTTGCGGCTATGTACAAGGCAAGTACTTCTTCAGGTTCTGGATTTTGTAATGCGGGCAATGTGGCGAGATAAGCTTTAATACTTGAAAAGGCTTGTTCAGAAATCTCGTTCCATTCAAATTTATTCTTCTTTTTCAATGCGTCAAAAAAGAGCTTACATTTGTCCGATGATCTAGCAATAAATCTTCCTAGTGCGGCCAAACAACCATTTAATTTCTGTACTTCTTTGACATTCCTCGGAGATGGCATATCGACAATGGCCTGAATCTTTACCGGATCAACTACAATTCCTCTTTAATTTATGTACCCCCAAAATTTCCCTGACGTAACCCCAAAAATGCACTTATCAGGATTAACTTTCATTCTGAATTTCCATAAGGCTTCAAATATCTCTTTTAAATCTTATAAATGATCCTTTGAAAATTTACTTTTTACCAGCATGTCATCTACATAAACTTCGAGTGTGCGGCCTATCCAGGGTTTAAAAATTGCGTCTGCCAGCCGTTGATAAGTTGCTCCTACATTTCTCAGCCCAAATGGCATTCTGGTATAACAGTATAATCCATGTGGAGTGAAGAACGCGGTGTGTTCTTGATCTTCTTCAGCTAGAGCAATCTGATTGTACCCTGATTGTCCTTCCATAAAAGATAAGGCCTCATGACCTTCAACAACGTCCACCAATAGATCAATGCTGGGAAGCGGATAACTATCTTTTAGACATGCCTTCTTTAAATTGGTATGCAAATTCTTACTCCGCCATTATTTTTTGGTACTATTACCATATTTGAAATCCAATTTGGATACCGCGCTTCTCGAATGAATCCCGCATCCATGAGCTTTTTTACTCTCTTTCAAATGGTAAACGATGTTCAAGCGCAACTTTACGTATGCGTTGCCGAAAAGGTGTAGCTTCTGGATGTATATGTAACTCATGTCGTACAATATTTAGATCGATGCCCAACATGTCCTCCATCTTCCAAGAAAAAATTTCCACAAAATCTTTAAGTAAAATAACCAAATTATGCTCCCTTTCCGCTTCCATCAACGTTCCAATTTTTATCATTTTGGGAAATTCTTCTGTTCCTATGTTGATATTTTTAGTTTCTTCGATTGATGTAAAGGTGGGTTTGGGATATCCTAAAAATGTGGGAGGCCCCTTTGATTGCTATGCGAGAAGACTACCTTCATCAATTTTTGGCATACTTTCCTTTATTGTAATACCTTCATTTGCTTCATCTATTGTTTTATTTCCCGCAGTCTTAATCATATATTGGTTCAAGGATTCTTCTTTAGCCCTCATCTTGCGCTATTTTTTGTTATTTTGTTTCTCCGGTTGTCGTTCTTTATTCATGCGAACTTCTGCTAGAATGCAAGATTTTGCTTCATTTTGATCTCCTTTTATCTCCATCTCCCCTTGCGGTGTTGGAAACCGCAAGTATTGGTGATACGTTGAAGTTACCCCTTTGAATTGATGGACCCATTGTCTACCAATGATGGAGTTGTACGGAGATGGAGCCTCCACTACGCTGAACTTAGTCAGAATGCTTACCGGTCCAGCCGCAACATCAAGCATAATTTCCCCTTACGGTTTTGAAGCTGAACCATTAAACCCATAAATTGTATAACAAGATGGCATTAGCTGATCATCTTTTAACCCCATCCTCTGTAAGGTATCATAAAACAAAACATTAAGAGAGTTTCCTTCATCCATAAGAATCTTCCTTACGTTCCATCCAGATACTGGCAGTGTAAGTACCAACGGATCATTGTGCATTTCAATCTCTTGGTTAACCTCGTCCGCAGAAAAAATTAGTGGGGATGCCATTCATTCTCCAATGCTTCAGTAACTCTTCCCGCAACCTTAAAGACTTCGTGACTGCGGACTCTTTTGTGCAATCTTTTATCAATGTCTGCACTCATGAACGATTGATCGGATTCAGAATAAGAGATCATGTTAATAGTTTGATTATTTTGAGGAATGTTAACAACTTTTCCTTTATTAAAATTTGGTGAAGGGTCAGGTAGTTGAATAAATTCTTTTAACTCCCCTGTATCTATCATCCTTTGTACTTGCATTATTAGGTTCCTGCATCAGTTTGTTGGATGACCCCGATAGCAATGGTATTCACAATAATCCTTGGAGTTCTGTGTGTGTTCGGGTTGTCGCTCTTTTGATTGCGGCCATTGAAAATCTTGTCTGTTTTTTATTACATTTAAAATTTCTGAATAAGGAGTGTTGAGTTTAGTGAAAATTCGCTCCTCAAATTGTTGGAAAAATTTGCTTGTTTCCTCTATCTTTGCTCGTTTTGATTCAATATTTGGAGTTTTTCCCGCAAACTTCTTCCCGGATCCGGATGACGGCTCTATAGAATTGGATCTTTTTGCATTTCCTTGTTACTGAGATATTATTCACGGATGTTGCCTCTGAATGCCCTGTAATCTGGCACATTTTTCAATAATATCTCTGAGAACCTTTTGGATTTATATTATGGATATCAACAAAGAGTTGGCTTTCTCGATTAGCTATTCCCCACTTGTAACTATTGATAGCGACTTCTAGGGTTACATCTCCAATTTCTTGACAGATCGATTGCCATCGATATGTATAATCACGGATGGTTTTCTATGTCGATGAGGCAAGTGAGTACAGCTTGTCCATCCCCGCATCTGCGGGCCTGTTGTACATGTATGCTTCTAAGAACTTGCGGGTTAACTGCATGTAGGAATTCACCGACCCTTCCAGTAGATTGTCATACCACGCCAAAGTTATACCTTTCAAACTCGAAGGAAAATTCCGGCACATAACAACATCATCTTGCTCCCAACGCGTCATGATGCGACTGTAATACTTCAGGTGGGTTGTCAGGTCTTTCGTCCCTTTGTAGCATTCAAAAATGGGAATACTATATTCATGGGGCATTGGTGCGTACGCCAAATGTGGTGCCAACGGCGTTCGCCTAGCTTCTTTTAACACTTCTTCTAATCTTCCACCCTCTTTATTTTTCAAATTCTTAATTTCTTCTCGCATCAGCTCCATGTCCTCATTGCATTTTTGCCACCTGTCAATTTGCAAACTTGATCCATCGAAATTCAATTTATCCAGATCATTCCGCTGGCGCGCGGGTTCCACTACCAATACTCTTTTATCCTTATTGGTTCTCACTTTTCTTCCTGTGGGTCCGCTGGAGCTTACTTCTTGCCCCCGTGTTCTTATTGTAGATGGTTCTGCACCATGCTAGGCCTTTTCTCTGAGTATTTGATTTTCTCTGGTCAAAAGTGCAATTTGTTCAGCACAAGTCTGTTGTACCTTGCGAATCTCGTCCATTTCTTCAATTAATTGTTGAATGTGATCAATACTATTTTGAGAATTTTCTTCAAATGAACGACTATTTGATTGATCTTCATAATTGTTTATGTGATCATTAATGGGTTGTTGTTCTTGTGACTCTCTCACCATTTCCCTTTGTTGAGGAGCCCCTATTGCATTATTCCCCTGATTTCCTGAATTGGCGTCTTGATCTTGCATGCTTCTATGTGACACTTTCCTCATTTGTGTGAATCCTTTTAAGATGTTGTGATTTCTTCCAAGCTCAGTCTTATGTTGTTGTAGGGATTTCTTTACCAGTAGTCTAAAAGAGCTCAGATAATAAGTTATGTGTTTTAAATGGTTTTATCATTCTCAATAAATTTACAATCCAATTTAATTGAAAGAAAATGTTACAGTTAATTTTAACATATCACAAACAAAACAATTAACTTTCTAGTTTACCATAGATTTAGTAAGTTCATGTGGAAGCAGATTAATACCATGCTCGAACACTCAATTGAAAGCTTATTTCACTGCTCCTTCTAGGAATTAAAAATTTTGTTGAACGCGAAAAAATCAAGAACTTGGTAAACTAAATATATTGTTTGGTGAAAATTCATGAACTAAGTTTTCAAATCCACGATTTGAAGAATATCCTTTGCAATTTTACATTTATGAAGAGTATAAGATAATAAAAATAAAGAATATGATCATAACGACCAAATTTACATATATCAACTGATTTATTTAGAATAATCCCGCAAAGCTGATCGTTCCTCCCGCAAGTCTTAGCACGCCTTCTGTTTGTTTTTCATAATTTCTCACTGGTTATCCCGCAGCTCTTCTACGATCTTCTAGTTAAGTTATTGTTTTTTTGATTGGGATGATTGTTGCGGTCTTACTTGAATCATGGCATGTTTGACACGTAGCTATTTAAACTGAATCGTCATGCTTTAGTTCTTTTTGTTCCGCAACTTGTAAAGTCGATTCGTGTAAGTCATGCATCAATACTCATTATTACTCTTTATTGAGTCATGGTTTCCCGTAACCTGTTGTCAGTCGTGCAGTTAATGCTGTCTATCTTGATCAGTATACTTTATTTTCCCACAACCCACGTGTCGGTCATGCATTAATGCTGTCAGGTTCGAACTTTATCGAGTTTATAGCTGTCAATTCAATGCTTTAACAGGTTTTATTCCAGTGTTTCCTATCTCATCATATCTCGTTACTTCTTCAATATTTTTGGAAACGCGTACATCAGATTTTATTCTCTCACATCACGAATGCCAAATCTCTTCAACTCTTCTTTGTTTTCTTCTTAAATCTCTGATTTATTGTTCATACAGACCCTCTTCACTTCCATATGGAAATCGAACCCATGTCCACATTTCTTTCTATTCGTTTCTTGTTTCTTTCAACCCCTAGTCTTCCTAGATTTATACACAACCCATCTCTGCCGGCGTGAGTCTGGTGAAGGTTAACGACTTGAGTAACCGAGAAGGAGAGAGACCTAGACTGTTAGGGAATTCGACCTATTCTTTAGGTTATAACCTAGAACCAGATCAAGGAACCCAGTGACCAGAAAGGGGATGTTATTTTCTTAACTTCTTCAAATAATGTTTTTATAACCTAACTGCCCTGAACCAATAGTGGGTTGCCAAAATCATCATTTAAACCTTAAATGCTGGGTTGGCCCTTAGCATTTGGTTGGGTGCTAATGACTCTTGCTGTGAAATGATAATTTTACCCTTTTTGGCAATTCTTCTTCTTTTACTCCAATTGACTCCAAAACACATATAAAATAGAAAACAAGCGTAATATATACAAAATACAAGAGAAATAGCAAAGAAAACATATCAATTGATTAGTAATTGAGGTATTTTAGACACCTATGAGTTGAATTGGGCTTTTCCCCCTGTGTTTGATGAATTTCAGTTTTTCTTTTAGCAAAAAGAAGAAAAAAAACACTACACTACACTGGCATATAAAACTTATATAGTTAGGCGAGATTTAAGATTTAGTATTAAGGCTCATTCTGAAACTACACCGTACATGATCTAATAATAAAACTATGCTTGAAAACGTGGATTAGTATGGCACCCATATACTCAGGTGTGGTTAAGAGTGAGTCTCTTTGAGATTTATTCTTAAATCCCGCTACAACAAGCTAAACAAATATATTTTTTAACAATAAAGATAAATAAAGTTGTTGCTAACGAGTTCATAAACTTATTTGGATGGGCACATACTAAACCACCGGCTTTTACCAGGATGAGCTACAAGTTGTGCTCGAAAATAAACGTTGGTTAAGAACACGCCTAGCCATATTCGGTAAATGTCGAATTTGATAGATATTTTTTGATAAACTTAAATTTATTGAAAAAAATTAGGATATGACGTAGTTTTGATCCTTGCTAATAAGTCGGAGACATAAGCAGGGAAAACATTGCTACTCTCAAAATGAACATTTATCAATTCTTGTCATTTCTACTAGTAAAAGTGAAAATACAAACTTCAAAAAATAAAGTTAAGTTTTTAATCTCCTTGATAATATTTTTATTGTCTCAATGGATAGTAAGAACTTTATCAGTTATTGATTGGATTACTACTTTAGCATTAGCATCTATGTGAATTCTCCTTAGTTGCAAAGCTTTGGGACAGTATAATGTTTCTCTTAGTGTCTTACACATTGCTTCCTCTGGAATTTAAGCTTCTACTTCAAAGATTCCCTTGATACCTTCGCAGTGACATGTATTGTGTCGTATGAAAAGACCAATTCCCATATAGTTAGTATCATAATCGAAATAAGCGTTAACATTTATTTTAGAAATCCCTACATAAAGTGGTTTCCAACCAGACTTAGTGTAGTGAACTAGACTAATAGAGTTTATATTATTATCTCGATGTTCAGTAGTATGTAAAATTTGTGAGAGAAAGAAGTTAATTTTGTACACAAAATTATACGAGTTGAGAGTACTCCCTTGAAAAAGAGATTCACATCTATCTTTCCATATTACCAAGCACCAATCATCAGTGTGCTTAGCCGTTTTTCATCATCACCTGGAGAATTACTTCTAAACCAAGAATAACCAATCAGTGAAAGAAGTAGAGTTGTTGCTCAAAGCATCAATGTTGATATTGATACCTTTCCAAACTTCTCTCGAATATCTACACTCCATCATTAGGTATTCCATAGTTTCTCCTGATCTTCCATATGTGCCATATTTCAGGTCCATGTCAGGAATGAAGTAGGATAGTCTATATCTAGTAGGTAATATTTGTATAATACACTTCCACACTAACAGTTTTACCTTATGAGCAATCTTAGTAGACCAAAGTATTTTCCAGACTGCCGTCGGAACAACATGTCCGTTAACCTGAGCATCTGATGTAGTAGATCTTAGTTGTTTGTATGTGTTTTTAACTGAAAACTTGTCATCCTTGGATGGCATCCAAACAATAATAGCATCCGTTGCTATGTCCATGTACATACATAGGATTTTGCGAGAAGTGGCCTCATCAAACAGATGGTTTATAAGGCTGACATTCCAAGAGTTAGTATTAGAGCAAAAATTTTAGAAACAAACTCATAAGAGTTATTATCCGCAGCTACAGGAACAAGAGGGTTACGAGTTCCAACAATCCATCTATCAAGCCATATTTTGTTCTTCTTTTCATTATTAATCTCCATGAAATAATTACCTTGAACAATTTTGAGATATTTTACAATCCCTCTCCAAACCCAAAAAATATTAGTAGAAGAAAGATTCATGTGAATAAAATCACCATTCTTCAAGTATTTAGATTGAAGAACTTGAACCCAAAGATGAGAAGATTTTATACATATTCTCCAAGCTAATTTGGCCAGTAATGCCAAATTAAGTTTTTTCCAAATCCCTGAAAGCTAGTCCACCCATATCCTTAGGTTTATAGAGTTTATTCCAAGCTAAGAAATTAGTGGCTCTGTCAGAATAATAACCAAAAAAATACTCATTTGAATTGTTGTGGGACTAGTAATGAGATTTTTAGGCATGAGAAAAGTTCTTATTTGATAAGAGGAATGGAGTTCAAAACATGCTTAACCATTGTGCTACGACCAGTTTAAGTTGTAACTTGTAAGACCTAATCTCAATTTTAAGGATATTTATTTCATTTTACTTGTGAGAGTAAAATAGTTATTTTATTGATTTAAAGGGTATTTTAGTAATTTTGTAATTGTAAGAATTATCATAATTAGTTTAGTTTGGTATAGTATGCATGTGCTAATCTATGATAATAAAATTATGCGACATTAGACTTTTTTTTTTTACGTAATAAGTGATATCTGAGAAAATTGGTTAGTATCATATTAATATATCATAAAATATTGTTATATGAATTTGGATGATTGTTTTGGTAATCTAATTAAGTTTCTAGCTAATTCAAGTAAGGATCTTCTGATAATATTTAAATTTGACAATGTCAATGCAGTACTGGCTATGGTAGTTGTTAAATGTAGGCACACAAAAGGAGTAATAGTGTTGACTTTTCTATGGCAACAAAGTACATGAGGATTTGAAGTTTCTGATTTTCATGTGAATGAGAAGACGTAAGTGAAACAAAAATTTTGGTGAGTGATTAATGAGTTGACACATGGCATATTAGTAGTGGTTAGAGTTTGTTATAGAATAAATTAATTAAGGTATGTGCTAGGCTGATTGTATCAGCATCAAGGATTTAGTTAACTTAGCTTTATGTGGTATGTCATCATCTTGTTTCCTTATTAACATTGTGGGGAAGGAAGCAGATCTTTTTTTTGACCGAACTTAATTTTTGGTTGAATCAATATATTCTCATACCACATATCAGATTGTTACTAGTTATTATCTTAGGAGATACTTATCAGTTTTAATTCCTTTGTTGGACGAAGGTAGGGCAGCATAAAAACCGTCCCGAAAAACTATATCCATCCGAACCCGGTACAATTGTAGGTTTTTAAACTAAATCTGTCCGTCGCGGGTTGGTATACGATTTTGAAAATCAAAAACCGATCATCACAGTTCGGTTTACGGGTTTAGTACATGAACCGTCCGAACGCGCCCGTATAAACCGATTATTTTTAGTCATTGATTTAGATTACTATTTTTTATCCTAGCCATCCATCTAAAGAGAAACTTAACTAAAAAATCTAATCTTCATCTCGTTCTCCTGTTCAACAGACAACAACTGTTCTGTTCTTTACTTCAAATAACCTACACCTAGGTCACATACTTCTCTAGGTCGAAATAAACTAAACTTAAACAATCCCATCACCAACTCACACCAGCAGAGAGAAGGCAAAGATATAGGTTTGCTGGTGGTTAACGTAAGATGAACTTGCTGCTGGAGAAGGTGGATCTGACTGTTAGTCAAGAAGGAAGTATGGGTGTTGGTGGTCGCTGATGGTGTTGAATTTGTGGTGGATTTGAGAAGAAATTGGAGAGAGTGTTCGAGTTGTGAAGAAGAAAGTGAGGTCGAGAGAGATAATGGGTTGGTGGTTTTGCTGTGTTGTTTAAGAGAAGGATGGCAGTGTTGATAAAAATGAGCAGATTTGGTTGGTGCTCTGTCATGAATTGTGTGAATATACTCGATGAGTGTTTATGAAATAAAGACAAGCCGGGAAAGAAGAAGATGCAGTGAAGATTTGGGTTTGTTGGTGCCGTAAATTGAAGAAAGTGAATGTGATGTTGATAATTGCCAATTGAATGTGTGAATTGTGCATAAACGTTTGCAGGTAAGGAGATGGCGTGATTGAAATTATAACCAATATGTTGCCTGAATCACCAATAAACATGCTCTCACACTGTTTGATTAATTGCTTCAATTTACAATTGTTAAGTATCAGGCATATTAATATTATTGTTCTTGTTTAGATGTGTTGTTGTTTTATGTTTGTTCAAGTTTTTTGTCTGTATGTTTTTGCTATGCGGGTTAAACCGGAAAAAAAACCCGATCCCGCCCGATCCGACTCGGGTTGGTTTCAAACCGACCCGCCTATGAACGGGTTGGTAGTTGGTTTTGATTTTCAAAACCCGCCTATAGACGGGTTGGTAGTTGGTTTTTCCCCAAAACCGACCCGCCCGCCCATTGTGCAGCCCTAGACGGAGGCGAGTTCCTAGGACTATAAAAAGAAGTATTGAAATCCTATTAGGGGGGCGGCCGCATATAGAAACAGGAGCGGAGAATATATTTTCCATTCTTCTTTCGGATATCAACGGAAGCCTATAAACATATTCTGGGCGGAGATAATTTTGAATCATTAACATTAGTTTGGTACTTGCGAAAGGATTTCCCGGTTCGTCTGTTATTGTTTTTCTCTATAAGTATTTTGCTAGCGTTTGAGGTAGGCGCAACACAAATTAAAACTTACTTTTGTTTGAGTTTGAATTATTAAATCCATATTTATGTGTGTTAATTGTTATGGGGATATATGGTTGTTAGTATCATACTTGTTGATTTTCATGATGATATTAAAATTGTGTGATGAATGTATATGTGTAATGGATTACGGTCCTTGGGAATTGATGTTTTCTTCCCTAAAGAACTATTTAACGGGGTACGAGTTATCCATGGGAGTTGACAGTTTCCTCCATAAATCACATGAGTCTCATTAGGAGTTGATGGTTGCCTCCTAAATAATTGCTAAACCTATGGGACTCCCATAGTACGAGCAATTTGACGTAGGAGTTGATGGTTTCCTTCTAAGTCACTTTTGATATAGGAGTTGATGGTTGCCTCCTACCTCACATTTGATGAACTACGGTCGTGCTTGATCCCTATGGGTACGTCGGCAGCCGCTTCACAGTTCAGCATGTGTGGTTATAATTTAATATGTAATTTTGTTATCTTATTATTGTTGTTCCTGAGTTGCAATAAATTATAGCGGATAATTGATTCTACTTGGTCTTCAACAAAATGACTATGAATATTTAATTAGCGGGTTATGATTATTTCTATTTGTAAGATATAACTAATCTTAGTTTCAAAGATGTAAAATTATGTAGTATGTTGAGTTGACTGTGAAAAGTTCTTGTTTCATGATAGCTTTTGATATGTTTATTATTGTAATAAATGTAAAAAGCTTCCAGAAACTTTTGGTGTAAATTTCATAATTTTATGAGTTGCATAAGTATTTAAAATCAATTCTTAATAACGATACTCAATTCACAAAACATTTGTCATTTTTAAATATATCATGAATATCTTGTTTTTAATCTATGATCCATTGATTTTTAGACCTTAATGTATATGAGAAAATAAACATCTGTTTTTTATCTTTCCAAAATAACAAGCCTTATTCAATTTAGAATTGTTTCTGACTTGATATGAAATTTTCAAAACAGACTGCAGAATTTCGGTTTTCTGCTGTGCTGGTCAACTATGCGTTTGACCTTAGTCTTAGGGTATTTATCATGATCCATAAATCCCTGCAAATTTATATATGATATATATTATAATTATTATTTCAAATATAATATTATCATAAATTTTGGAACTCGTATGAAGCCAGAAAAATTCTAGAAGTCTACCTTTATCAGTTTTCAGTTTTACAATTTGGTGTTGAAATCGGTATTTATTAATTAAACCCTAAGTCTTAAACGGTTTTAATATTTTTATTTCAGAATTAAAATATGTTTTGTTTTCGATGACTTTAAAATCATGTGAAATCAACTGTTAAATTTTCCTAAATATTTTTCCAAGTTTTCGCTGCAACAAAATCGTTAAGATGAAAATAAATGAATTGCCCAAACAAATTTCTTAATGAGCTTGGGCTTAGTTAGCCGGACTTTGGCTATGATATTGACGTAGCATCTTGGGTTTTTAGGCATGGGATTCGGGTAGAATCCGGGTTCGAAAATTGGGGTGTTACATGAGTAAGTAATTTAGAACTCCAACTGGCTATTCAGTTTTCAAAATTTTCCTTAATAGAAATAAAGGATTCTTGCTTGGAGTGGCCTAGAAATAATGGGTACACATGGTACTTTTATTTAGAGTTCATGGATTTAACACCTATGATATGGGTGAGCGTAGCTTCAACTTCAGGATTAGTATGTTTACGGAAATAAACTGAAGATTTTTCAAAATTAATAATCTGACCTAATTGTGAGCTAAAATCTTAAAGCAAATTGAGCAGACTGTTGACATAAGTAAGAGTTGCTTGAGTAAAGATCAAGCAATCATCTCAAAAACAAATGATTAATGGCTGGTGAGTTGTTAGCCACTTTAATACCAAAAATTAACTTGTTGCAATGAAATTCAGTGAGTTTAACTTATAGATACAAACTCCATAGCCATAATGAATAAATAGGGGGATAAGGGATCCCCTTGCCTTATTCCTCTGGAAGGGTGAAATTCTTCACAAGGGGAGCCATTAAGTATCACTGCAAAAGTTGTGGTACTTATGCATTGATGAATTATTTCACACCAGTTATCACTAAAATAAAAATATTTTAAGACTTTGATTAGAAAACTCCATTCTAATCTTTTGAAAGCCTTGGACATATATCTAATTTGAGAGCCATCCATCCTTTTTGACCTCTTCTTTTTTCCTTCATAGAGTGAATAATCTCTTGAGGAATAATGGTGTTATCACTTATTAGTATTCTAGAAACATAGGAAGCTTGGAATGGAAATATGAGTTTTCACGTTAAAGACTTCATTCTGTTAACAAAAATCTTGGAAATAATCTTGTAAGAGGTATTGCACAAACCAATTGGTTTGTAGTCTACTGCAGTGGTGGATTTCTTCTTCTTAGGAATAAGAGAGATGTAAATTTTATTTAGTTGCTTACTTATGTGCTTTATTTGAAAAAACCTTTGCACCATAAGACAGACATCTGATCAAACTACATCCCACTGACTATTGTAGAAACCTGCTTGAAAACCTTCTGGGCGCGGTGCGCTCAAGTTTTCCTTATTCTTGAGAGTGTTGTGTATCTCATTATTATCAGGGGCCCTTATCAAAATAGTATTATTTGCTACAGTGATTAAAGTAGGATGTTATTGTGATAACCTTCATTAACAGTTGGCGAAGTATAGGAACTGATATTTTGAAAATGAGAGGTTAAAAGATTTTCCAGTTCCTTTCTTGTTTGAATCCATTGCCCATTAGGGTCCAGAAGGAAATCTATGTTGTTCCGAACTCTTTTATGATTGGTTTTAGTGTGAAAATACTTGGTATTGTTGTCCATCTCTTTGATAAAAATATCTCAAAACTTTTGCTGATAGAATTCATATATTCTTTTGTGCCATTTGCATAATTCATAGTTAATCTTAACAATCTGATTGCAGACAGTTAATGAAGGAGCTTGATCTTGTAAAGAACCCAACTCATTGTGTAAACTTTCAACTTGTTTGTTGATGTTTCCAAGTGTTCTCTATTCCACCTAGAAAGTAACTTTCTTGTGTATTGAAGCTTTTTTACCAGCTGAAAACCCGAAGAGCCAACAAACCTTGCATACCAAGATTTATTAATTTCAGTAGCACACGTTTCATCATTTAACCAACTCAGAAAAAATTAAACGAGATCCAACACTTGTTATAATTAGGATTAGCAACAAGAATAATATGACTGCGATCGCTACCTAGTTGGTTGAGATGATATAACTTTCCATTAGTGTAGTGAATAAACCATTCATCATTGCCTAAAGTCGTATATATTCTATATATTTTGTTCCTAGTTCCCATATTTTTACTAGTCCAGGTATAGTCTTTTCCTGCAAAACTAATATCTCTTAAGCCACAATCAGCAACAATGGAATTAACAAGGCTATCATAGGAAGTAGAGGGTCGAGCGCCACTAACAGAAAATGGAATTTAAGGTCACCTAAAACCATCCAAGGTTGAGCACTATCAGAAACAATATTTTGAATGTGTGCCTACTGATTTTTCTTTTTGTTATATGGTGGAATTTTAATTTATACCGCAAGAGCACGGTTGTCTATGAGACAGTATGTAAGTACGGTTCGTTCCACAGGGATTTCAGAATCGTGATTTCTAATTTTTAGTCAATTATTGTGCTAATAACAAAAGAATGATGTTTAATGAATAAATTAAATAAATAAAAAGATAAAATAACTATACAAATTAATCATCCAGAAAGAGAAAAATCTACGGTTTTGGATTCCACTATTTCTGATGTTTGTAAAATTAACAATCTATTACCTCAAACAATTACTCTCAAATTACTCAAAACCATATTGAACTTAATCTCATATTTTGGAAAATATAATTCTTAAAATTAATTATACGACTTTCGTCGTTGCACAAAAATATAATTTCTTTCGCTTATTAAAGATATACATTTTGAAAACCGTGCAGAACAATTATTATGAAGCTTTTAAAGAAGAGAAATTATTAGTCATGAATAACACAAATAGTAGAGTAAATATTGTCTAAGAAATAAAACTATTAATTATACACATCAATTATAGTTTCCTCCTACACCCTAGAACATAAATTTAGCTACTTATCACAAAAAAAAATATAGAGAAGAAGACATTTTACAAATGATTTTATAAAAGAATTACAATAAAGCACTGACCAGTCGTGTTCGTAAAATTGTTAAGAACTTATTGAATTAATTAACGAATTTACGACAAACCTTATGAGAAGTAAATCAAGAACAGACCAATTGTGTACTAAGAGCTGAAACTATCGCTGGAACTGTAGCAGAAACCGTCGGTGGAAGCAGCTGAATTCAAAAGAATTCACCACGGTTTCTTCGATAATTCTTGGTCTCGTTTTTCTTCTTCTTCTTCTTCTCTTCCTCGCCTGTGATGAAGAAACAACTCTGAATTATTTTTTTTCAATCTAAGATCTCTCCTGGATCACGCCAGCCTCCCTATTCTTCTCCACGACTCCTCTGTTAATATTACACAATAGAAGACTCGAATATCCTCTCCAAATCTTCTACAATAACTCTCGCAGATCATTGAAATTATTCTCGTGAACCTTTTTCTATATCTTGCTGCCAAATACTCTCAACCAAGTTGGCAAGTTTTGAGATTTTTTTCCTTCACAACTCGAGAGCATATTCTCGATAAACCAACCTTAAAAGAGATAATATATCCCAAAGATATTATTCATCGAACAAACCCGAGAATAACAGATTCTTACCCTTTTTTCTTTTCTCGGTGATTACTTTCAGAAATCTTCTCACCTTCCTTAACCAAAAAGATTTGATCTATGCCCCAGTCCAAATATATTTTTTTCCTAATTAAAGTGATCTAGTAGAGATTTTCAATTGAGGAAGAAGTGGTCTTGATTGGGTATCGAGTTGGAGCCTGAAGATGTGGTACAGATCCACAACCGTATATAACACACATATTCTTTAACCAAAGACGTGTTTTAATCGAGAAATATTCTTTAAAATATCCTCTTAAATTACGTTTACAGTTCGAGAAGGAGATGTTCCCTCCAAAAGTTGATTTTGAATTTAAAAGGAGCTTGGGTGCCTTTACAAATTTCCCGGGTGCCTTTATCAATTTTTCATGGGGGTGCCTTGATCAATTCTTCGGGTGCCTTTAACACTTTTTGAGCCAATTTTTTGATTATTTATTCTTCCAAAACTACTTACAAACATAATAAAATGACATTATTAATACAAAAATCGAGTAATATCAATATAAATATGAGCTCAAATAAGACACATAAATGTATCTATCATTATAGTTGGAGTAGCCATACATACACGTCAAGAGGAATTCAGGCCTACTCATATCAAATTGAATAAGCACATGGAACATATTATTATTAGATTCCATAAGTTTACATGAGAAACCATTTTTCCATAGCAGGACTAGCCCTCCGGACATCCCAATTGGTTCTATAAAAGCATGATTAGGATACTGAAAGGGAGTGAGTAAGGCTTTGAGCTTGTATTCACCAAGTTTGGTTTCATATAAATATATCATGTGAGGATTTTGTGTTCTAACTAGTTCTTTTAGGTGATTCCTAGTAACATAGGATTTGAAACCTTGAATTTTCCATGAAAGGATTTTCATGTTTGTGTTTGGGTAACTATAAGAACTGGAAGAAGTCTTAAAATAGACCAGACCAAAAAAATAAATTAGATATCAGAAATTACTTGAGAATGAGAAAATACTAAACAATACAAAAATTTTGGATAGAAAATTGGAAAGTATTAGGATTTAGAAAGATTACCAAGTTTGTAGCAACCTCTTGTGTTATTGGAGAGAGCTCCATGTTTGCAATTGCCTCTTACTGGGCTCCGTCCATCTTCATTCCATCCATATGCTCCATGAGAGTAATATGGAAGTATCAATATCTTTTTCAAAATTCTTTAAGCCATGATTAAATGTGATAGGGAAGACGGTTTTAGCATTGTTTTCCATTTGGTTACTTTCATAGTTTTTGGATCTCTTAGATTGCCTCATGTCTTCAATAGTTGAATCTATTTCTTCGTACCATGTGTAATAGCTCCATTGTTTGAAGTTTCCGTAAAGATTTCCATTGAGCCATCAACATTTCATTCTTCTTATTATTTATAATATTGCTTATATTGTTCATATGGCATGGCATCAAACCTAACTCTTTTAGCAATTCTAGCACAGATTTCTTCATTATGATCCATAATGTAACATTGATTACATAAGCTATGCGGCTGTTTTTCCCAATGGTACTTGACCCAAACCACTACTCCTGCACAAGTATTCCCTGTTCCCCTCTAATCAACGTTTTGTACTTCTCCGTTCCAACTCTAGCATTAATCATGTTGTTAAATCTTGTCCTACAATCTTTTAGTTCAGTTGAGATTTTCATCCCAATTTCTTCTATTGCTTCATCAATAACCCCCACTGACTGATGCTCAAGAAGTAAGTTTTTGAATTTCACATTCCATTCTTGAGTAAATTTCCAATCCGGGATTTGAATATTTGTAGTTTATTTTTTCAGGTTAAGAAGACATTTTTTGACATTCCATGAAATTTCTGGAGGACCTCATCACAAATCTTATTAGAGTTGAACTTGAAAATATAAAGGTTATTACCCATCACTTTTATTTCTGAGGTTCAGTATTTCTTCCAAAGAATATTAAGCTCAACCTTCACTTCTGTAGTTTCAATGACATCATGACAAAAAAAAAATCCTATGAGACAATTGAACCATTCATCAACACCAATATCCAGAGCTTTGGAGGAACCAAGCTCTCCTTCTAGATTTTCTGTCTTTAATACGAGTAGTTTCCATCAGAGAAGTGATACCTAAAATTTGAGAGGAGGTATTGAAAGCCATTTTCCTGTGGATATTATAAGTACAGAGAAAGATTTGGGAGATGTTGTTGCGAGAAACAATAGGGTTATAACTTTTAGGGAGTTCAGGATATAAGCAATGACTATAAAAGATTATTACTGTGAGGATATTCTGTTTGTTGAATAATAGATGGGAACTTTGATAATCATGGAAATAGTCCAAAGTAAGAGGGTAATATTTGTGAGTTGATGGAGATAAATGAGAAGTATAGGTGTAATTTCATGAATCATGGATTTGATAAGGGGAAAGAGTTGTTTGAATTTTCTTAGCTGAAAGAGGGTGAGTTTGTTGAAACGGAACGGAAAAGTATGGGATCTAAATCTATATCAAAGAATTGACAATGATAATGATACTTCAACATACTTTTAGGATCCATCATTGAAATGATGAGCAGCAAAACTGCTGGTTGGGAAAATACTGCCAAAAAAAAAAGAATCAAACTGACAAACAAAGTTCAAAACCCGAAAGCTCTCCATTAGTGACAAGAAGGTGCTGCAAGGAAAAAGTTACTCTTCCAATATTAACACAAAGGATGAGAAATGCAAAAGAAAATTATAAAGGTGTAAAAACAGAAAAACTTAACGTTGAAAGTAAAAACGTAAAAAGATACTCCATCCGTTTTAAAAAGATAGGCAAGTTTGGTTTCGCACAAAGATTAGGAAAACCAATCATTGGAGCCATTTTTTATGTTTTTTCCTAGTTTGTCCTTCTTCTTTATATGATCCCTTCTTTATATGGTCTCCTCATGTGATATTAGATAAAAAAAAAGAGAGAAATGGTCCCTCCATAGATAGATTAGTAAACTAATAATATATAATTTTCTTTAAACGAAAACAAGCCTATCTTTTGGACAAACCAATTTATGGAAACTTTGTCTTTCATTTTGAAACAGAGGGAGTATAACATTCAGATATAGAGGACCATAGATTGGACAAAATATTAAAAAATAGTAACATAGAGCACCCACAGTGGTGCCACTAAATCATGGACCAAACCCAAATTTGGTCTTTGGTCCCAAATTCAATCACAGTGGGGCGACCAAATTTGGGTTTTGGTCCAGTATTTTTACTGTTTGGGATCAAAAATGATCCCAAAACTGGACCAAACCAATTATAGTGGAGCGTTAACCTAGCCGTGCGTCTCGTGCCAGGCGTTTAACTAGATGTGCTCTCCTTCTGGTGCTAGGCGTTTAACTAGACGTGTGTTTCATTTTTCAGAACCGGAACTCTGCCCCATCAGGCGTTCACCCAAAAGCACGTCCAGCGGAGCGTAAGGCCAAAAGCACGCTTGGTATTCAGGCGTTTGCTTAGAGTAACGCTCGTATTGGATGTCTGTTTAATACAACGCTTATTGTGGACATGTGTCTAAGATAACGCATATGTGTGGGGACGTGATTATAAACTAACACATGTCTGGGGCGTAATTTTAAACTAACGCCTGTCAGAGGTTTGGAAATTATATTTTTACTTTATGGTTATCAAGAGTGTTCTTGGAAAGACAGATAAAACCTTTCAATGCATGTCATGTTATTTATTTATTTTGCATGCTGGAGAAGATGATCCTATTTATAGGAGAGAGTACTTTTCTTGTGAGGTTTTGGTGGTTGCTGGTTGGTCCCCATGATCAATTGTTGACTGAATATGCTAGCAATTAGTTTTCACGAGAGCTTTTTGTGTGGGTTACTGAATGTCAATTTTTAATTTTCCATTCAAGGATATCCCAGTGCGCAGTGCTTATTTGTCCATGAAAGTGGATCAATCCACCATTCCTTACCTGACTTATTGGTCCCCTATAAGTTGATGGATTTGGGTCTTGCTCCTCCCTCTGTTTTTTATGTCATTCATAGTAGAATTGAACGATTGTTTTACGTGGTTGTTGAAGGTTCAGGAGATTGACCTGAGAACACGCACCACCACAAGGCGTTCGCTTATATTAACGTCTGATGGGGATGGGCGTTTATCTATCACACCGTCTGATGGAGCAGACGTTACGAACGCCCGTCTTATTATCCACATCAACCACATACACGTGTACAAGGTTAATATGCGTATGGCTAGTTTCACGTCCCATCAGGCGTTTGTATATACATGCTTGTAAATGGGGCGTGATACTAAGCGTACGTCTGATGATAGACGTTATTCTGGGTAGTGTATCCCACCGAGCGTTCATCTTGCTTCCGTCTCAACCAAGCGTTATCACTTGCATACGCCCGTATAGCATAATTAGATACTTGTGTATGCACCCAACGACAGGCGTTAGTTTACTATTACGTCCGATCAAATTTTACTCGTTGCCCGTTGCGTTTCAGGCGGAGTAAATCTAAATTTTTTAAATCTTTACTTTTGGGGTTTGGTCCCATCACTGTAGATACTCTTAAGTACCAAAAATCTAACCTACCCGAGCCAATAGTACCCGCAAAGAATGAGACTTTGCATTCAGGAAAGAATTAAAGAACAAAAGAGCAAATAAAGAACGGAAGGAAGAGAAATAATTAAAATTAGTCACCGGTCGAATTTGACAGACAGATTTAGCATTTTTTTTAGCATTTGTCAAATATACCCAGCCCCATTGTGCATAATTTATTATTCATATTGGGTAATTATAGTCTCCACTGGGAATGCTCTTGACGGCCACCTTTTCTTAAACAGCCGTTTCATAATATAGATCGCTTTGACTTTGTCAAAATATTAAAAAAATCATATTATTTTATTTGACTATCCTTAACTATTTACCTATTTTATTTAAATAAAAATATTAATATTAAAAATTATCTAAAATTATTAGAAAGATTATAAATATAAAATAAAAAAGAATGTCATAAAAATAAAAATATTATATACTTATAGAGTACTAGGAATTACTACATAATCCTAGATACACGACCCGTTTACCTTCTAATTCATCCATCTACCCGGTTTAAATCCTAGTCTAAAAACAAGTTTTGGGACTGATTTTGTGAATCGCTCGTCCAACTTACGTGAATGTAATGAAAATTATATTTTCAATATTCCACATTTACCCTTTTTTGTTCGAACGTTTAAATCTAGCTGAAATCAAATCTTCCAAAAAAATTCGACATCTCACATATCCGATTTCCTCTCTCTGCTTCAGTTGGTGTTTTTCAGTTTTAGGGTTTCGATTTCAAATTTCCAAGTATTTTTCTTTAATCTTCTTCTCTGCTCTAATAATTTTTGTTATGTTTTGTTCTGTTTTTTTTTCAACTGAAATCATGATAATCAACTTGATTTCATGATTTTGTTTGTTTTCTTACACTGAAATCCCGATGATTACGATTTCTATGATGTACATTTTGTTGAATTCCATGATTGATCTCGTTTTTTGTTTTTGTTTTAGTTTTTCTTTTGATTTTTGAAACTTATTTTTGTAATCGTTCTATTTTGTTTGATAATAGGTTTCATTTGGTTTTATTTTATTTTTTTCAGGAAATCATGATTTTTGTTCTTTCTTCTGGATATTTTGAATGATTCTTCAGTGCATATTAGTACGTACTGTTTTTCTAAACTTTTTGATATATACTGTTTTTATAGTATGCTATTTTTGTTATATATATTGTATGGTATACCATTTTTGAATCGGTACATATTTGTTTGCGTTGCATATAATATGCTTTTGTTTGTCTGTTATGTGTGAATCTATAATATGTGTGATACTTCTAAAATAATACATATTATGTTGTACTGTAGATTTAGTATTCCTATCATCTTAAAATATATGTTTTGATTTTTGTGTTTCTGTTATTTTATTTGGATCATATTTCTTCAGGTTCAACATGTTAGGTGTTGGTTCTAATCCAAATACCTTTTGCTACTCTCATGTATACCACAAGCAACACCACATTGCATATTTGGTTACGTTATCTTCAACTTTGGAAGATTTGAAGTTTACTATTTGTAATGCGTGGACCTGGTTGACTCCATCAACTATTCTAATTATGTTGAAAATGGAGTGAAAGTACCTGTCCTTGCTGATGTATCTCTTCAAGGGCTTGCTGCATTACATTTTACGAAGAATTCAGATTTCTTTGAGTTGCATGTTGATGTTGTGTTATCTAGTGCATCTAATTCTTTGAGAAGTGTTGATCTTGACAACAGTGCTGAGTTGGTTTTGAGTGCTAGGAACAATCATTTGAAAGATTGTAAAGAGGTTGCAAGTGTTCTTTTTTTTTTATGGTTGGGAGAATATTTTTGAAGATAAAAACCATGTCTTCCATGGTGGTATTGAAGTTGTTTGGTTAGCATGTGAGAAATATTGTTTGAGGACTGGATATAAGGTTAAAAAACTGAAGAATGACCTTGAGAGATTCGCAGTGAGATACAACAATGACTGTTGCTTTTGGATGCTTCACGCGGTTGCCATGAATGGGTCTTTGGATGTGTTTAATATAAAGTATTACGTGGGTAGGCACACTTGTGGTGCTGGTTATAGGTTGAGGAGTCCAACTGTTTCGATGAAGCTTATAAATCATTTAGTTCATGAGCGTGTCAAGCACAACCCTCTCATAAACACGCAAGATACTATGGTGTATATTAAATTTGGTGGAGGGATCAACATCAAGTATTACCACGCATATCATGCATTAGAGTTATCGCATCAAATAATTTTTGATGACGATGTAAAGTCATACACTGATCTTGCTTGGTGGGTCACTGCTGTTTGGGAAACCAACCCAGGGTATTATACTGATTTTGATTTCAACGACGCAACAATGAGATTCAACAGACTTTTTATTTGCTTTGAAGCCTGTAGAGAGGGTTATAAACTTTTTCGTCCAATGATCTTTTATGATGCGACATTTCTTATGGGGAGGTTTAAAAGGGGTCTAATGGCTGCGACATGTCTTAACGGCAATCAAGGTAACTTTTTTATATGGTATATATTTTGATATGTAACTGTTTTTCATGTACTTTAGGATCATACACATCATACATAAAGTACATATTGATATACACTGTAGGTATAACATAATTTGAAGGTGCAGACATGAAGTACATATTGATATGGTCTTTTATATTTGTTTTCCAGGTTTTTATCCTTTTGCATATACATTAGTTCCCGGCGAAGATAATGATAATTGGCATTGGTTTATGGACAATCTTAAAAAAGTTGTGGACCATCGTCCCATCACCTTTTGAAGGTTTGTTGAATGCAATTCCTGAAGTTTTCCCTGATTCTTATCATAGCTATTGTTTTTTCCACTTGAAAAAGAACTTACCCATCAGTAAAGCTAATGAAAAAATATAAGGAAATGATGGATTGTTTCCAAAAAACAACATATGTGCTTTCTCCAGCAAGATATGAAGAAGGTATTCAAGAAATGGTTTATCTAGGAAGGCTTTGGGTTGCTCAATACTGCCGTAACATTCCTAGGGAAAAGTGGTCTAGTGCATACTTCTCAGTCTGTAGGTATGGTCAGACTTCTTCAAGCATTTCCGAGTCTTTTAATAACTGGATTCGCCGCGAGAAAAAGTTACCTTCTTGTGCTCTCTCTGACACAATCAGGTTTTTATAAGTTTCTCGTAACACTACAAGTATATATGTACTATATGTATAATATGTTTGTTGTTTTTTTAAAAAAAAAATTGTGTAGGCTACGGGTAATGGAGTTGATGTTTGAACGTCGTGAAGAAAGTCTTTTGATGGATCCGGAACTCTTAACCCATGTGTATCAAGCCTTGCTTGAACTACACATTCAAATTGGTCGTCCTTTGAAAGTTAGTCAGTCATATGCTCACGTCTTTGAAGTTCGTTCCCCAAGGTTAGTTTTTTTTAGTAACATGCTCTTTTGAACTGAGATATCCACTAAACTAGTTTTTAGGGAAAATATCAAATATGTATTGTGCAGATTATATTCTTTTTTGTTTGTGTAGTGAAAATATCAATATATACTGCATAAATAATACGCTTGGTTTCTTGTTTGCAGGTCTCATATGGTAGATCTACAGTAGAAGAGTTGTACTTGCCAAAGATGGCGCGTGTATGGTTTTCCATGCTCACATGCTACTGCAGCTATTGCTGCATCTGGGGGAAAGTTCCTTGATTATATCGACGAATACTTCAAATTAAGTTGTTATCGCCAGCTATATTCAATCGTTATTAGACATGTTCCTAATCACGACAGGTAAGTCTTTAAGCAGTGCATATTGATTTTTTTATGGTAGTATCACACATGAGAATGGTTTTAAGCAATACATATAAACCATAAACTAGAACTAGCATAGTACATATTGATATTTAGTGTAACATACATCAACAAAAACTGCACAAGTATAGTAGATTTTTCTTATTTATGTTTTTCAATATACCACAGGCCTGATGAGTATACCGCAGAAGATACTATTCTGTCACCAATAGTAGTTAGAGCTCCTCCAGGAAGAAGAAAAAAGAACCGCATCAAGAGTGCATGGGAGAGGAGCAAAAATCCTGTTACATGTTCAAATTGTAAATTGAAATCTCATCACAACAAGGCTACATGCAATGTTATCCGTCAGTACCAATATTCGGATGATAATTAATTTCATTACAGTTTTTTTAGTACATTTTGGATTTAAATTCTTTTAGAAGATACTTGTCGCATTTTTTAGGTTTCTTTTTTCAGAACTTGTTTGTGTGCCAACTGAATTATGTTCTTAATGACATGATGAGAATTTGATGATATAAATCTTATATTTTGCTCCATTTTAAAAGATGTATGAACATGTGGTTGAATGTCATTCACTATATTTTTCTTTTATTTAGTAATCTTGTAGTTGTTATAAAAGCACAAAAAAGTGTACATAAACAAAGTAATTTTTTAAATTCATATCAATATGTACTTCATAGTACATGTCAATATGTACTTTGTTTAGATTATGAATCTATTGGTTCAGAGTTTCAGAACAAAGTACATATCAATATATACTTCCTAACACATATCAATATGTTCTGCCTTTCTATATAACTCTAAAATTAAATAGAAACCTAACAATGCTAATAAAGATCATATATATATATATAAACATAATAAGATCATGATATAAACATAATAACTAAAAACCAAGTTCAATAGGTAGAAACCAAGTTCTATAGTAAACACAATAAGAAAGTTACTGAAGTACATACTGCGTAGAAGGACTATCCACTACATTACCTTTCATATATAAAACCTTAACTCTCAATGTCTCTATAATGATATATCCCACATGTTCAACATAAATAAATTTACTTTAAAATATCCTAAGATTTCTCTCTTGCCAAATGTGGTATAAGAAACAATTAAGGATTATCTTCTTCACTCTAGCCACAAAACCCTGCCCAGCAAAAACCAAAATGAACCAACTTATCTCCTCATACCAAGATCTACAAACATATCTGAATTACTTTGCAGTTAAACATGTATTTTCATTGGGGGGGGTTCCCAACTGATTTCAGGATGAGTGGTTGTCAACAACCTGCATGCTAACTTGATTCTTTTCATCTGAATCTTCTTCATCAATTGTTCGTCATCTACCAAACTTTTTATATCACGATCAATCTTTGATCTCCTCTTTATAAAATGCATCACATACAGAAGAAAGTCTGGCCAGATTCCTTGTTGTGGACATCCATAGTCAGTCAACCTTACAGTGTTCACCATCTTTCTTTGATGCTCATCCAAGAACTGATTGATTGGGTTGAACATGTACTCAGATATTTTCTTGGCATTCTCATAGCAATGATCCCTGAATGCCATATATGAGTTGTAATGGATATATATGTCTGTTTTAAACTCAAACTATAGCAGGGTCCAATGCTTGTTGCCATGGCACATCGATACAAGGATCTTCTCTATGTCATTGCTCATTTTCAAGATTGGCATAATAACAACAGTCACTTCTGCTCCCTTTAAAGTGTCTGGCTTGTCGACATGATACTGAAAATTGGAAATGTTTAATAGGTTATTTCACAAAGTATATATAAATGTATAATTTTTTCATATCCAATGTTCAAAAGTATAAAAGAAGAAAACAACACATACCCAAGCAGCTGGATCCAGGTGCAACATCTTAAAGTATTTTCTTTCTTCCTCAACATTTGCTTGGTCGTCTTCAGATACCAGTTGAAGCTTATATTGAGCATAGTTGAGAAGATCTTGCTCTAATGTTATGTTGAAAATCAAATATTCCATTGTAGCCCTGTTGACGCATATACCACCTCCATTCTCTACTCTCCAAGCAACTGAGCTGCACATTTATAACAAAAACACATATTGAAGTAAGTTTTTTTGATATGTACTGCAAAACTTACTTGATTTAAAAGTAAAATGAAGGGTAGAAAATACTTAAATTCTCTTTGCTTTCTCAAAGTATGGAAGTAGAATCTCTATTTGTTCATTTGTCATATTCTCATAGAATGGTGACTTATGAAGATCCATGAACTTCATTCTTGGTTTCTGAGCTTTACGATCTTTGTTGTCTTTTCCTGTCTTTATCGTCTTTTTTCGTTTCTCAGTTTTTGGCTTCTTCTTTTCAGAAAACATACTTCCACTATCAAATAATGGATCTGTCTTCTTTCCTGGATTTGCACGAGTTACTCGCCTGCTAACTTCTTTTCTATTTTGTACTGACTTCTTTGCAAGAACCTTTGGTTTTACTTTCGCTTTGGCAGCAGTCATCTTGGCAAGTTTGGTTGCTAGTGGCACGTCGCTTGACGTTTGGGTTGTTGTAACTTCATGTTCCTGCATTTCTGAATCCAAATTTTTAGTACTATATTTAAATCATATTTTTTCAAACAATGACAATAAATGTAAATTACCACAATTAGAAGATATACCTCTTGGTCACTTTCCTGTTCAGGTGTTACTTGAATCGCATTCTTCTCAGGTGTAATTTGGTTTGGTTCAGCTGTAACTTGTCGAACTTCTACACGTCGTAAATCAATTCCAAATAAATTATCAAAATGTTTTCGAATGTCAATCCCAAACAGAGTATGGCTTGAAACACTACCATTGTCTTGGATGAGAGATGCATATTCTTCATCATAAACTTCCTTGCTGGAAATGGCTAAGTCCAAAAAATCTTCAAATGTGAACTTTTCGATGTCTTCCATCTTAGCCATCTCAGTAAACAAAGGAATTTTCATCTTGACGAAGTTGTCGACCAGGGTTTCAATGTCTTGTTCATTTGGGTTCGTGACATCCCTTTAATCGTTTCAAGACTTTGCTCTATAGCTTCAACCACCTTCTTCATTGCTTCTTGTTAAATTCCAGCTAAATCATCCTGCAACCATAGAGTTTTATTCATGATAGTTAAATACATATTGATATGTACAGTTATATGACAATAATAAAACACATTTGTAACCAAGAACATATTGATATGTATAGTTATATGACAAAATAAAACAAATTTGTAATCAAGTACATATTGATATTTACATTTATATTGATAAACACATTTGTAATAAAGAGTGAAACTAGCCAGCATTACTTACTTGTGTGTTACTTTTCTCCTGCATCTCTTTGACCTCTTTCTTCAGGTCAGATTTAGCCCATGTTTTAATAACATTAACATCAACACCACAGAACTTGTGCACTGAAGGTGGTGTTGACAATGCAATATTAAATGGTATCCTTTTGAAGGTGGTGTCACTCACATCATTTTGTTCATCTTCTGTTGGAATCTGAACAGTTGACACTTCTTCTTCCAAAAACTACTTCACCTTCTGTTATGTTTTCACAAAGAGGATCTGTTGGAGTAGTAGGAGATAGGAATTCTCCTGTTGAGTCAGCTCCTAAATGAGTGGGACTCCCATCAATTGAGTCTCGAAACTCTTCTTCATTTTCAGGCTGCAAGGGAGAAGTTTTCATGTATATGTCATTCAACATTTGCAGAAGCTTTGATTCATCAAGCGGTCCATCCTCATGCTGCATGGTGTTCGCTTCACCCAATTTTTCAAAGATTGTCTTTCTCAAATCTTCATATCTTCCTTTCCAATTATCTTCCTCCACTTCCTTCCCTGCACTTTCTTCTTTATCTTCTTCCTTTTCATCTTCACTCTTCTCTTATGCAACTCTTCTTGTGATTCTATTTAGAATTTTCTTTTCTTCATTGGTGTATTGAACCTTGAAATTTTCACTAAACTGTACCAAAACAATAAAATATGTACTCAGAAATATGTACTATAAAAACAAGTTTTTTCATGAGGTACATATCAATATGTATTGTAGGATAACAAACATCATACATTCAATACATATCTTTATATACTGTAGGATAACACAATATCATAAATGTAGTAAATAAGTACATATTTTTCTTACCTCATATTCAGTTGTATCAATGTCTTTTTGGAGTTCAGCATATAACTTTGACAGATTCCATTTGACAGCTCCAGGAACAAATATTTTTTCTAGAATCGTTTTTATTTCCTCCGGTTCCAGCAAATATGTATGCTTTGCATACCAAATATGTTTTGGAAAAAAAATTCACCAAAACAAAGTTAAAAGTAAATCATGATTTTCATTGAGTAAACTACTAAAAAGATTTTTAGTACGTATTCTTACCAACAAATTGTCCAGACACCCGGTAGTATTCTCGACTGCATTTATATTGTCATTTAGTGACTTTTCTAGGTAAGAATGTATCAAATCTGGCCATGACACATTCTTTGCAGCCTCGAGATCCTCCACAAGACCAATGTACTTTTCAGTCAAGGCATGTGCATCTTTTGTTGTGAAAAACAAAGTGATACACATGAACAGGAATATAAGCCTTACAAGGTATTCAACATCTCTCACTTCTTCAGTTTTTTCCTCACTCCCTTCTTCAATATCTTCTTCACTTTCTTCTTCTTCATTTTCTTCATCACTCCCAATTTCTTCATTTTCTTCATTACTTTGCTTTTCTTCAGATTCTTCAACTTTTTCATTTTCTTTTTTCTCAGTTGCTAGTTTTTTTAGAAGTTTCAAGACTTCTTCCTGTATCCTCACTCTATTTACCTTTTTAGTCTTTTGTACATCACCAATGAACCTTTAGAAGAAAGCACTGTTTCGATATCCACCATTTGATGTCATCATTATATCTTCATGTTATCTTTTTCCTTCTCTTGGCATTCCAAAGATAACACCTACTTCTTCAGGAGTGGATGTCAGAATATGTGAAACTCCATGCCTTTTAAACTCAAATGTTAGCTCATCCGTAACTTTACTTCTCTTATAACACTTTATAAGATTGGTCACAGCTAGGGTTGCACATACCCGACCCGCACCCGCCACCCGACCTGCACCCGTCAGTTTTGACCCGACCCGCCGAGAAACGGGTTGGGTGCGGGTGACAATTTCCTTTACCCGCCTTCTGGCAGATCGAGTGCGGGTGACACCTTCTCTCACCTGACCCACCCGCCCAACCCGCCAGAAAATCCCTTATTTGCTGGCCTTTGGATTAGATAGGGTTGTTTCATCTTGGTCGTTGATTTGACACGAAAAGAAAGTCTCTTTTGTTCTGTCTTCTCCCGTTCTGTTCTGTTACTTCTTTACTTCTGTGTGTCTCTGACTCTCTGCTGGTTTCTCTCTCGAGTCTCGACCTTCAGTACCTCAGCGGAGCCTCTCTTCTCTTCTGTCGTTCGACTATCAGGATTCAAGAAGTAAAACCCTTCAACATTTCTATCCTATTAGGAAGGTAAACTACTAAGCCCTTAATTTTTGAAAATAAATTCTTCTGCCGTGTTGAATTTGGGGTTTTCGTTAACTATTCATTACAGTTGGGGTTTAGTGGGGTTTTGATCAATTTGGGGTTTTTATCAGGAAGGTAAACTATTTTGGATTCTTCTCATTCTAGGGCAAGCTATTTTGGTGTTAACTGCTCATTACAGTTGTGGTTTAGTGGGGTTTTGATAAATTTGGGGTCTTTATGAGGAAGGTAAACTATTTTGGATTCTGTTAATTCTAGGGCAAGCTATTTTGGTGTTAACTGTTAAGTGTTAACTGATTCTGTAACTTCTGTTCGTACAGCTGTTTATGGGTTTTGATATTTCTAATGTTAGATCACTTGTATGTACTAATGTTAAGTGTTAACTGATTGTGTTCATGCAGATGTTTGTGAGTTTCTAATTAAGAGTGTTTGTTCTTGAATCTTAATTTATTTACAGTTTTTTGTTGTTAGTCTAGGATCTAGTAAACATTCCAAATTGAAGAATCAATAGTATTAGTGTGTGGCCTCATCTGAAATGCACCATTAGGTTCAACAAACTGACAGTGTCTCCGTATATGATCCCTTGATTTAGGTAAAAGTCTAGGCTTGGTTTTGGTTGCTAGGATCGTTGTCTGAGCTAATGTGGACCTGCTGTAGCCTGTAGGTGTGAATAACTATTTTTAAAAAAGGGTGCAAATGGGGTTTTGTGTGTCTATTTAATTTGTCAGGGATTAAGAACTTATGATGGGTGCTTGACAAGTTGATGCCATGGGTTAAGAACTTAGCTCATGGTTTCTCTGTTCATGGTGTGTTTTGCTATGTATATATGGTCCTGGACCCCTGGTGTATGGTTAGTCAACCCTTGTTGTGAATTACATGTACCATCAATACCTGATACACATATTGTTGATTACCCTTGGTTTACTCTTTGCATCCCCATTGTGGAAGTCTGGCAGACATGGAATCTAACAAGTAACAATCAAAATGTTGTATTTCCATTCTTTGCACATATCAATGACCCAACGGCAGTGATTATCTTTATCCTACCCAATGGGCATCAATATATCCTCTCACTTGCAATCATATCAATGACCCAACTGAATTCTGAGCAGTTAATGAAAATTTAGTATGCATCAATGACCAAATGGTACAAATACAATTCAACAATGAAAATTTTGTGCACAAGTTGTCAGTCAGTTATGTCTTCTCTGTAGCAAAGTCGAGCTTCCTGCCAACGTGGCTTATGGATATAACCATATTAACCTTTGATGTGCTTTTTAGTCGCAGCATATAGATGCAAAACGCTTATTGCTAAGATATATCATGAGTATGTTACATGAATCATATAGAGAACTGTCGTACACCCGCTTTCGAGTTTGTACTTATGCATCTCTAAGTCGCACCAGGCAGTGAAGTAACTAGAATTGAATGTATGAACACGAAAAAGGTATCCAGGTCATGTGGAATGTAATAACATGCTCACGTTGCATATGTATTATGCGAAACAGCAATAGTGTAACCTAGTTATAGCTGCCGACAACGTATATTGCTAGCTATTTGTCTGATATTTTATTGTTTGGATGGATGAGTTCACCCTCATTCAGTTCTACTTCTGACTTGTTTTTTTTTGTAGGTTACCACTTACCACCATGGTTGAAATCTCAGAAGATGATTCTTGTTCAAATCTTCCAGTTATACAAGGAATTCCATCGCAATCGCAATGGGACCTCCACCTCAACGTCCACCGAATTCCATAGCAGGGACATGGAGTACAGCTGGGTCATCTGCGACACCATCTTCTGAACCTTCATCATCTTGTGCAGTAAACGACAGTTCAAATAAGAAGCCTAGAGTTAGTGCCAAGAAATCTTGGGTATGGGGTCACTTTGATATTAAAGAAGATGGTGCTAGAGAAAAGTGTAAGCATTGTCCAAAGGGTCTGGGTAGTTACAAGATTGGTGGTAAAACACATGGGACTACCAATCTTTCTCATCATTTAGAGAAGTGTATTGACTATAAGAAATCAGTTAATAAGCAACAGGGACAACAAACACTTGGTTTCCAACCGTGCAAGCCGGGAGAGGAATCACAGTTGATGGGGGTAACTTTTTCTCAAGAAGGATGTAGGAGACCGCTGATTAGGTTTATTAATGGCTTTTAGAATTGTTGAAGGCGAAGGTTTTAGGGCTTTTTGTAAGTATCTTGAGCCGAGATTTAAGATTCCAGGTCGTATGACAGTGTATCGTGATATCTGCACGTTGTTTTTGAATGAAAAGGCTAAATTGATAAGTTATTTCAAGACAAATAATACAAGGGTATGTCTTACTACTGATACTTGGAAATCGATGCAGAACTACAATTACATGGTTGTAACGGCCTATTTTATTGATCGGCAATGGAAGCTGCATAAAAGAATCATCTTTTTTTGTTTGATTGAGAGTCATGAAGGTAAACAAATTGGTAAGGCTTTAGAGAAATGTTTGTTGGAGTGGGGGCTTGAGAGGGTGTTCACTGTCACTCTTGATAATGCATCTGCTAATAAATTTGCTATTGATTATTTGAGTAAAAGAGTTGTTAGTTGGGGTTTTTCATTACTTGGAGCTAAATTTTTGCATGTTAGATGTGCGGCTCACATACTTGCTCTTGTCGTTAAAGATGGTTTGAAAAAGTATCATACCTCGATTCTCAGAATCAGGGCAGTGGTAAAGTATGTCACGAAATCTCTCGCAAGATTGAAGAAGTTTATGGATGCTGCTGAGATGGCAAGAATAGATTCTAAAAAGGGTTTAATTTTAGATGAGAAAACGCGGTGGAGTTCTACTTATTTGATGTTGGTTTCTGCAGAGAGGTATGAAAAAGCTTTTGAAAGGCTACATGAGTCAGATAGGGCATTCCGTGAGAAGTTTTGTTATGATATTCCAATACCATCTTTTGTTATGGGTGACGGTGATGACAATGTTGATCTAGATGCTGATTTTGACAATGTTAGAATATACAAATGTTGAAAGTGTGATATCTTCATCTGAGTTTGTAGGTAACACTAGTTCTACTTCTACTCAAGGTTCTTCTGCTTCTAGCAAGGCTAAGTATATGGAAGGAAGAAATAAACGCAAAAGCCAATTGAGTACTGTGGAGGATCATAGGAGATCTGAGGTGGAAAGATACTTGGCTGAGCCTATCTACTCTCCAACTAATGAGGATTCTTCTTTTGATATATTACTTTGGTGGAAGATCAACTCTGTGAGGTTTGACATTTTTCCACTCATATCCAAAGATATATTTGCTATACTTGTTTCTTCTGTTGCTTCTGAATCAGCTTTTAGTACTAGAAAACGAATTTTGGATCCTTTTCGAAGTTCCTTAAAGCCTAGAACACTTGAGGCATTAATTTTATTGCAAAATTGGTTACGTACACCAATTGAAAAAGATTCTTCTAGCCTTAGAGTCGAGGAGGAGAGGTTGATGTTCTTGAGTCGGGTATAATTTATACTTCATGGTTCTTAACTTCTTATACTATTATTACTATTGGTATTTTAATTTTTTTCATTCTAATTGTTCACTTCTTTTGTTGCAGAGCTATTTGGTAACCTTGATGCTTCTTCCATCATCATAGATGATGATTGATTCCTATTTGGTGACCTGGTTGGCATTGCTTCTAAGATGACCTTGTTGCTAGTTGGGAAATGTCGCAGAATTGCATTTCTTGAACTTAGATGATTTCGATTTCGGTTGCAATCTAAGAATATTAAAACTTTAATTTTATTGTATAAATTTGAATGTTGGGATTTAGATTTTAAGATGATCGAATATTTGTTAAAATGGTTTATCAAATGGCGTGCGTGAGGATCAAAAAAACAGCCAAGTCATGGAAAAAAATTTGCATTGAATCTGGGTGGGTGACCCGCACCCGACCCGTCGAAATGGCGGGTCAGACCCGACCCGACCCGACCCTTCCTACGGCGGGTTGGGTGAGGGTGAATACTTCAGTCACCCTCCAACTGGCGGGTTGGGTGCGGGTGGGGCCAAACCCGACCCACCCGACCCGATGTGCAGCCCTAGTCACAGCAGTTTCATTCTTCATCCAGTGATATGCACCGAGATTTGTGTACCAGAACATCAAAAAAAGATTCTCATATGATTGCTCACTAATTATCCGCAATTGAGTTTCACTCAACTCAAGCTTTTCAGCCTTGATTGCTTTAACAAGTGAGAAAATCCCCATGAAACCACTTATGTATATCTTCCTAGCAGGTGCAAGTGCTTTTGTCTTCTTTGTGGTTTTCTTCACACCACCTGTATAATGAACACACTGTCAATAAACCTACAATATATCAATATGTACTATAATACAGAACAAAGTATATATTTTTGATATGTTGATATCTATCTGCTAAATTATGAACAAAGTATACATTTATATGTACTGATCCAATTCAAGATTAGAACAAAGTATTTATCAATATATACTTACCCTGTATGCAAGATCTAGATGTTATAGTATAGAACAATACACATCGATATATATGCTTTATATCTATATCATGAACAAAGTATATATTGATATGTACTGATCCAATTCAATATCCAGAACAAAGTACATATCAATATATATACTTATCCTGCAATCAAGATCTAGATGTTATACATGAAAATAAGTATATACTGATATGTACTTATCATTATATACTAAAAACTAAGTACATATCAATATATAACCTGTTGCATGCTAGATCTTTGTGCTATAACATGAAGAAAAAAATATATATTGATATGTACCAATGTTGTATGCTAGATCTAACTCCTATAACATGAAAAAAAAAGTATGTTATATATTGATATGCACCGATGATTAGAATCAGTACCCTTTTTATCAGAAACAACAACACCCTTCTTCTTCTTCTGTGATGTTGATGGAGAACGAACAACAAGAGCTTTCTTCTTCTTCTTTGTAGATGGAGAATCAACAACAGGTGTTTCATTTTTTTTCTGATGTTCTTGGAGAATCAACAACTTCATTGTTCTTCTTCTTTTTTGATTTTGCTGGAGAATCAACAACAGTTTGTTTCATTTTTTTTTATGTTGTTTGAGAAATCAATAACTTCTTTCTTCTTCTTCTTCTTCTTTTTAGATTTTGCTGGAGAATCAACAACAGTTTGTTTCGGTTTTTTTTTATGTTGTTGGAGAATCAACAACTTCATTGTTCTTCTTCTTTTTTGATTTTCTTGGTACAGAATCTACTGTAGAAGCTTTCTTGTTCTTCTTCGATGGTGGAGATTGAGGAGTATCGTGTTCTTCAATCACTGTTTCTTTTATTCTTCTGTTGTTTTTTCTCTTGGTACCCATTTTAGGTGGAAAATATGCAGTAGTATAATGCTGACATTAGCTTAGGTTTTAGTTGTATAATGATCAAAGAAATCAAAGCCTGTTATTACATATTTTGATTTTTGTTTTTTGTTTTTTGGTCTCTGTTTTTCGATTTGGTTTCAGGTGTTTTTTTATTTTGATTTTGCCCTAGGTTTTTAGGGGTTTAGAGAAGTAATGAAGTGGTGGGTGGAGTAGCTGAAACTAAATTTCCGTTAAAGAATGCGAGTAGTGTAGGAGGTGGAGGAGGTGGAGTTCATGGGATGATTCCACGTAATGGGTATAACTGTAGTTGGTAGTTTTCAAAATGTTTTTGGATTTATAGATAAATCGGTTTTCCTGGGTGGACTTATGGTTAACTCGGTCCGGATATTTTGGACTAGCCAGCAAAGTTTCCTATAGGGTATAAACTCAATAAAAATTTAATGTTTGGAACTAAATATATTTTTTCTAAAAAAAAAATGAAAGATTAAGAAAAACAATATTTAAAATTTGTTTTTTAATTATATAGATATTTTTTAATATTTTAAGTTACATCTTTTTTATAATTAATTTATGAATATAAAAGATTGAATGGTATTTTCAAGAGTATTGAAAAAAATATAATTATAAATAAAAGATGAACACTATTTTAAAACTATGAAAATAGAGTAAAGAGTATTAAATAAATACAATTATAAATAAAAGCTGAACACTTTTTAAAACTACGAAAATAGAGTAAAGAACGCGTATAATGAAACGGAGGGAGTACAACTTTTTCACGTTAACGGTACCGTAATGTAAAACGTGTTAACGCGTCTTTTTTCAAGAGTCGGTGTTATCCAGTTTCTAATTACTCTCTTGATTCAGAAACTGCAGTTTTCTTTCCAGCTCCATCAAACCCAAACCAAATCAAATAAAACCAAATTATACAAACCCTAGAAATTTCCATGGACCGGGTTCTAGGTCTACAAAGAAACGCAAGTAAAACTGAAATCAGAGAAGCATTTAAGAAATTAGCTTTACAATATCATCCAGATAAACACTCAAATTCTTCTCAGACAGTAATCGATGAATGTACTTAGAAATTTAGAGAAATTTGTGAAGCATATGAGTTTCTCATCACTGATCGAGAAATTTTTGCTAACTTAGGATCAAGAAATGGAGAAGGTAGTGATGAAACTTCAGTAAGACAACCTAAATATAGAGCTTCTGGGACTTTTGGTGCTGGAGTCTGGAACTATGAGGGAGATGTGGATCCTGAAAGTATCAAGAACTTCTTTTATGGTGTTGCTTTTGCTGGGTAAGTGTAATACTAATACTAGTCATCTTTTAAGGTTTCTGTTTCTTTATATTTTGAAAGGATTTTGTGTTTTTTTGTGTTTGATATTTTCCATTGTTTGTTGTAGTGTGCTGATTGTGGGATCAGTAGTTCTTAAAGTAGCTAAACGAGTGCTTGATTAGAGATTTCACAATTCAGAGGTATGCATTCAAATTCTTCTTGAATTGTCATGTTCTGTTGCATCTATGGTTATATTTGTATAATGTGTGTTAAGAAACCGCTCAAGTACTTACACCTCGGAATCGGCATTGGTTATTTTATTTGGAATTTAGGATTCTTTGTTTTTGTAAAACCTCGGATCATGTCTAGTAATTTAGGTTAGGTGGAAGAAGAGGTCTCTCTCTGATTGTTATGATATTTATGATGCTGAGATGGATGAGTTATAACTGTGTAACATTAATAAAGACTGATACAAAAAGTGCATTCCAACTAAATTTAGTAATATGGAAATACCTTTAGTAGAAGATAACAGAAAGTTATTTGACGTCTGGTAGCTTAGTAATGAGAGAGACCTTGGCAGATTGGAACTATGATTGATTATTGTGGAAAGTGCAGATGTGGATAACATCAATGTTTAATTTTTAAGGGGTTGCTTGATTCCGCCTGTGTAGTTTTTCTTGCACAGCCTGTTGCAAGCCAGGATAAAGGAGGAGTGTTCGTGATTGGCGTGGCGAGCCAACGGTAAAACCCCAGCCGTTTCCCTATGAAAATAGGGTCACAATAGGCGTGGCGAGCCAGCGATAGATCAATAGAGGACGAAAGCAGTACCAAAATGGGTGACCGCTTGGGAAGTCCTCGTGTACCTTTGTTTGGTTGAAAACCAGCCATTCCCTTGGAAAGGGCGAGAGCAGTACCAAGATGGATGACTGCTTGGTTCTAATAAAGAACTTTCTGTCTGGAATTCCTATATATTCCTTGTGCTATTTACATTTTCAGTCCCATTGCTAAGAGAATAGAATAAATAGCTCGAGACTTTCTAGGGGTGATTCTAGACCCAAAAAAAAAAATTATTGGGTAGGATGGATTTGTTTGTCAACCTAATAAGTAATAAGAAAGGAAGGTTAGTAAGCTCCTCATCTTTCCAAATAGATATGGAGATATCACAATGAAAAGAAAGATTTTTGGAGAAGGGTGATTTTGGTAAGTATCGGGTTAATGACGAGGTTTGCCTCCCTAATAAGGTTATTACTTCTCATGGGATCAGCCTAGAAAGGAGTTATTGAAAATTTTTCTTTAGATAAAGATAATACGGTAATTAAAACCACCAATGGAAATCTCTTTAGTTTTTAGAAATACTGTTGGTGTTCGTCTATACCACTGAAATTTAGATTTGCTTCTCTTTTGGGACTTTTCTGCTTTCAAGGAAGCAACCACATACAAATTGCTGGGCGATAGTCCCACATACAAGGAAGCAACCACATACAAGTTTTAAACATGCTTTAAAGTTTAGTGAAGCAGCTGAGATCATCATCACTGGTAGTCCGAATCTAAGTAGTGAGTCTGAAGATATGAGGACATGTAAAAGAGAGAATTCAGTTATCTTTTCTGTTCAGTCGTTTTACGGTATGATGAGTAAGAATACCCAATTGAACTATTACAGGCAAGTAATTGACAATAATTTACGTGAAGTTTCTTGTTAATGTATGTACTTTAGACTGTGCTCCTTATGGGTGGAACTTGGACTGACCAGTAAGCTCGACTGAAGATGGTAGCTGCTTCTAAGAGCATACATTCTACTGAAAAACCATTATTGTTTAGTTGTTGATGAGTGTTAGTCCATTTGTTCTTGGAATTCACTATTTGCTGCCAAACAAAAAAGTTCAAAAGCTCTGATATGACCTGACTTGATGTTTCCTTAGTGAGTCCATAAGTTTTTGTCTTTCTCAGTGGCCTCTTGTCCAGAAAGAGGAGATAACTTGACCAACGCTTATGAAATCACATTTTATCCTTTATTATTGAGTCTAATAAGAAGGAAAATTCGACTCGACTGCTGAGATGAAATGGATGAGTTAGAACCGTGTAACATTACTATAGACCAATAGCATAAGTAAATTATAGTGATATCTAGCAATACGGATATGATGTATGCCTTAGCAGAAGATAAAGCAAAGCTATTTGAGACTCGGAGGTAGCTTAGTGATAAGAGAGAGACTCGGGAAGATTGTGATTTTGCTGAGATCAACCAAGCACATTTGCGGCTGATCTTAAGAAGATTGTCTACAAACAAAGATAGTACACATAGTACTGCGTGTAGTCGCTTGAGTTAGGTCTCTGTATTGGTTTTATCTTTTACGTTCGTTTTTGGTTGGGGACCTTTGGTTTCATAAACCCCTCATGTCTTTAAAATTATCAGTTATTGTGGGCAATGTCGATGGATGTTAATATCATTGGGGATAGATAATAAGTTACTTTATCATTACTGACCTATTTTGCATTTGCTATGCAGACATCGTTTGAATAAACATTGAAGTCCATCCAAAAGAAACATAACATGTAATAGTAGAAGACTTTGATATTCGAAAACAAAACATGTTATATTTTCACCTTTCAAATTCATTTCTCACTAACAGGAATAGATAACTGCTTTGTTTTTCAGTTTCGTTGATTAGGAAAAAGAAAATGGTTTAAGTGCAGGACTTGAAAACACAGGCCTGATACCGTAAGGATTTAGGTATTCATTTTACAGGCATGTATGCAACGCTCACTTGAAATTTACTCGGAAGTTGCGTCAGTCTGCTGTTTGGGTTCTGTATTATATTGCAGGGAAGGCCCATTATACTAAAAGCATGCACTGCTTGATTCATTTTGTTTTTTCTTGAACTAATTTTGTTGAAACTCATGTTCTGTCTCCTAGAAAGAAGGTACATCCTTAGCTGTAAACCAATCTCGTGAGGCTATGGTTTGTTGAAAAAATCTTTCTATTATTAAAAGAAGCCCCATTTTGGTATGTACTTTGTCCCTCGCTTTCTATTGACATTTAGTCCTACATTGTACATTGTGGTTTTTCTGGTGAGAATAGTCCCACATGTACACTGTATGTACGTTTCACTGGCTTAGATTTAGATAAACCGGCGCCAAAATATAGTTATTAATTAGAACACACGCATGGGAAAGGTTTCTCTATTAAGTTTCCACCCTTAGCTTGGAGGCTAAAGAATTTTATTTATAGAGATCATAAAGACAAATCTTTCGTGATCCAGTATTACAAAAGAAGTATATGTTACACACATTCAGAGCCAAAAAAGCACCTGATGTAAGAAAAGTCCGATGTCCTCTTATCTAAAATCCAAAACAATCGTGATTTTATGCTTAATGAATGAACTTAAAAAGGTAGTGTTTTCCATAAAGTACCCTTCCCTGAATCAATGCATCCAAATAATACAGTCAAGTCAACTACAGGAGTGAGTAAGACAAACAAATGCATGCATTCGGCTGAGTTACACACTTAGCCAGACACATTCAATTGACCTAAAAATGTTTGTGTTATTTAAAATTAATTGGAACCAAAATCAAGGTAACATTAATTAGATTTCACATCTTTAATCAAGTAAAAAAGTTTTTTTTTCTTTTTTTCTTTTTTTTTTTGCAGAAGAAGTAGAACATACATTTGATAAACACACCAAAAAATGAGTCAACTTAGCAACAACAAGAAATCCCATATGATCAGAACTTTGTCTTCATCATAAACACCATTGATCATCATCAATATTAATATATAGACAAAAGAGAATAATTAGATCATTCACCTTCTCATCATCATGTTCTCCTTCTCACCATTGATGAAGGATTTCCGTCGAACAATTCATCGATCGACGTTTCAATATCTTCCGGTCCATACTTTATATACTTCTCGGACTGTCTCCCAGAATCTAAGTACTGTCTAAACCTTGCTAAGAAAGATCGATAAGCTGGTATCATAACAGCTGATATTGATACCCTAAGCTCCGACTGGAGTTGTTCATCGCTTACAACCCACGAACTCTGCGCTTTATGAATCTCTTCGAACATTGCATTAAAAGCTTTGAACCTTTCTTTCAATACTGGCTTTGATACTTTCCCATGTACTTGTAAACCTTCATCTCTAAGACATGCTAACACCTTACCCCATGTCTCTCTTTGATAGTTCTTGTGATACTGTCGGAGGTCCGAGGATCGTTTTCGACTCCAATTGTCGCCCATTAGATGATAAATCTCGACTGAACCCTTAATCTTTTGCATTATGTAGCGTCCATTATTCATCAAGAAAATGTAACTTAATGAAAGATCTTTGTATAGTTTGGCTTTCGACTCGAGATTCGAATCGAGTAGATCCATCACGTTTACTAGCTGCAATGCGAAAGGAGATTGTGGTACCGATTGATTGTTACGTGCATTTTCATCGTTATTATCTCCTTCTTGATCATCTTCGGATGGATTATCAATCTTTTTGTGTTCATTGAATACTTGCTCTAATGTATCTTTATATTCACAGGCGTATTTTAGATAATTCATTGTGTAACGAGTTAAAGGATGGACTGCACCACCAGGTACAGGTGTTTTACCAGTATCACTCTTAATTGAATTTTCTAAATCACAGAAAATGCTTACCACTGCCTCGCCGAGCCGACAACGAGCCGATGAAATTTCCGCTTTGAGTTCCACTGACGATTCGTTGAAGAATACTTCATCCATAGCTGGAATGAGATCACGTAAGGTTTCGTACATGTCGAGGAACTTGAAGAGTTTTTCAGCTGATCTTTTAGTCATGGCCACAGCCTCGGCGAAATTCAAAAGTTGTATAATGATCCCTCGCGTAAGATTACTGAATAGACTGTCCGCCACACGAGGATTATCGGAGAAAACTGCTTCGCAAAGCTTCTTCTCACCTGAGAAATAAATTGTGATGCATCTTTTGAACGTTTTAATCCATGTAGATATCTCTGATTCAAGAGATTCCCATTGCATCTTCTGTACATCATCGATGCTAATCTTTTCAAACCCCATCTTGGCTAAGCTTTCTTCAAAAACATTTCTCCTAGTGATACTATACACCTGACAACACTCGGTTTCATATCCACCGGATATCATTGCTGTTGCGACTCGATTCAGGTTTGTTACAACCTCCGGTGCATATCCGGGGAATTCAGAATCAGCACTAGCAGAACCAGGTTCTTGTGGGATTAGAACACAAGCTGTACTAGTTGTACGATCAAGATCTTTGGAAGAAGAATGCTTCTTTGATTTAGGATTGATAACAATCGGTTCGACTTCACAGCTTCTAGATTCATCAAGTAATGCACGAAACTCTTCTTCTAAGAACGTCATTGCCTTTTGTAAAACAGTACTGGTAAGATTCACAGAATTAGCGTAATTGGAATCGAAATGAAATTCTTTGAGAGAATTTGTCAAGTTTGATATCCTGTAAATAGATTGAAGAAGAGATGGAGCTTCTTCAGAATTCTCAAGCCACTTGTCAGGCTCTTTGCTTGGATCTTGGTTCAATAAATCCGCTTCAACAACCTTAATAAAGTTTTCAATCGAAACAGGAATTTCCGGCGGGGAATTCCTTTCGCCGTCGCTAACCGTAGCAGTAGTAGTACTAGACGATAAAAGATTAAGAAACCGATCGATATCTTCAGTTAACTTATTAATATTAGAGTCAAGATCAGACGGAGACGGTTCGGCTTCGGTTGCAACGCTATCACCACCTTCTGTTGTTGTTGTTGGTGTTGTTACTTGTTGTTCTTCGTGTGTTTCTTCCTTTTTATGAATGTCAACTTCTTGGACCTTAGGAGATTCAGGTATGGAGTCTAATGATTTTGCGTTGGATACTTGAGGCGATAAAGAAATGGTAATGTCAGATGTATGTTTTGGAGAAGAGTTGTCGAGATTATTGTTGTTGTTGGGGTAAGAACGGCAGGCAAAACTACCGGATTTCTCAGGAGGAAGAGAAAAGGTTTTCTCCATTTGGAGTTGGTTAAAGAGAATGATTGTTGATTAATGATATTTTCTTTAAGGGAGGAAATGAAGGGTTTGGAATTAGAGTGATGAAAGAATGGAAGAGAGAAAATCAAGGACCATTACTCATTTTTGTTGTTGTTTGGGTATGTTTTTTTTTTTTGTGTGTGTTGTTAAATTTGAGAGTTTGAAATGGTCGTTGGTTTGTTTGTTGGTGTGTTTAAGTTATGGTTGTGGTGATGAGATCGTGAGGGATGTGCGGACATGGTTTTTAGATTTCTGATGGTTTTTCAATTCCTTCATGATTTATGAGTAAGAGAGATTCTCACTGTTGACTCGCATTTGTTTTTGTTTCTGCTCACCACGATCTTCACCTCCCTCTATTATGCATGTTTAATATTAAAATATATATATGCATCTCTTCTTTGGTTTGTTACGCTCGGACACTACCTACTCCCCCTCCCGCCGAATATGCAATACGGAGACGATTATTGAGCTCGTGTACAAATGTTCTCAAGATAATTGCCATCCCATGTTATCATGCATAGATGATACTCCATCACCCTTATACTATCACTTTTTAATTTAAATATATTTTTAAATTAAAATAATTAAATAATAAAAAAATTATTAAGACAGAGAATATATGTTATAATCTTTTTTAATTAATTCAACTCAAAGTACTCTCTGGTAAATTTTTTAATTTTGATTAAATCCTATCTTTATGTTAATTAGCACAATATTAGGTTATGTTAGTGAGTTTTTATCGGGCAATTTGATTTTGATGCAAAAGTGGTATATAGCACCCAACTATTATGCACCCAATGCACCCATCCTTAGTTGGCATTTAGGGGATTTTTCCTTCCAAAAAACCATTTTATAGCATATGAACAATAATGAATGTAGTACACAATTAATACAATTGTGCAATTGTATACAAAATCTTAAGGGACTTAATTCAATTTGCAAAAGTTATCGATACTTTCTACTTGAGTTTTGAAGATTATAACATACTTCTCATTTGATGGTACGTTTTATTGATTATACTTTCATTTTAGTCGTAGCTCATTCCTCTCTGAAAGCTGAAAAATAAAATGCCAAAATAAAATAATGAGATTAAGGATTTTCTTCTCATAACAAAAAGAAAGAATGTAATTCCAGTAAATATTAAAAGACAAGACAAATATGTGGAGTATTTTGCGTTACCTCCCCTTCAAAGATTGTTAATTAAGAAAACCTTCCTTAGATATTAAAAATTAGTAAAATCTCATATCGTTAAGTTATCTCCCTAGCTGGCGGATAGATTACACGTCAGTAGTGTACGAGTGGCATAATTTTTATTAAATATCAAAACTATCCTTTCGCAAAAAACAAAATTTAGATACGTATTGCAGATCCGTACTATACATCGTATGACTGAGATTTATGTCAGTGAATGAATGGTTAAGATTATTTCACTTTTTGATGGTAGCCTAATATGAAGACATGTGTTGCCTGTCTCTTCAACTACCCCCATAGCCTGGGAGAGAAGATAATTCAGAGAGGTAAAAAAATCCCCAAATCGTTTTCCAGAAAGAGGGAGAGTAGTAAGTGAGGAAAAAACCCCAAATCGTTAGGGTTTTCATCAAAATCCTCAGAGTTTTTGTTGAAGAGAAAGGCAACTAGGGTTTGTTGGTGATTCATTTTCGTTGTTTCACGATGAATGTTAACTCTAATCATCGATTATAAGTTTCTGAAACTTAGGGTTTGTTTCGATCATCATGTTCCTTTTAATGATTGTTTGTTTTACGATGATGGGTATGTTGTGAATCATGTTGGTTTGAAGTTTCTAGGGTTTATTTTATATGCTCTGCTTTTTTTTTTGTCGATTGATTTTGTTTACCTTTTCTAGGGTTTCTGTGATGAGAATGAATATATAATGGTTCGTATTTCAATTTTGTGTAATATTTGTTTTTTTTTTGCTTGATTTAATTCAATTTAAGATTTTATGATGAAATTATTTGGGGTGCTCTGTAAATTTTTTGGTTATTTTTTATTTAGATTATGATTTTGAAGTGTTTGGATATGAATTATTTGCAGTCCCAGTGTTGTGCATGGTAAGAAAGATTTATATGTTCATTATGTTGGATACTGGCCCAAGGTACAACTTTCTGGTCGGTTTCATGTGTTATGACTATATCAATGGGAAACATATTTATTGGCCTAGATATGATGGTGACCTTTTGAACCAATTGGAACTGTTGCAGAATGTGCATGATTGTATTGAGGAGTTAGATGGTGCTCAATGTTTATTTCATTACTTGGATAAAGGGTTTCTATATGATGTTGAGAATGATGAAGACCTGCTGAAGTTTTGGAATGAGTCAGATCAAGATATATCTAATGAAGTTCATTTGTTCATCACATATAGCAAAGCATTGAATGTTAGAAAAGATGGTGTTGATAATGAAGTTTTTGGGCCAAGTACACAACCAAGAGAAGAGGTTCTTATTTCTCCACTTCTTGAAGGGTTGTTAACTCAAGAAGACAATGTAGCAGAGAATGTACTAGAGAATGTAGCAAACAATGTACAAGAGAATGTAGCAGATAATGTACTTTTTCCAAGTCAGGAGCCTAGTCATGAGCCAACTTAGATGTCAACTGAGAATCCAAGTCATGAACCTAGTCATGATCCAACTCAGATGCCAACTGAGCATCCTAGTCAGCAGGATACACCTACCAAGAATATGTCAACACCTAAAAAGACTGTATCAAAGAAATCTTCACCTTCACCCAAGAAGAAACAGGTTAAAGAGCATTATGTTCAGCTAGATGAAGACCATGAAACTTTGGAAGTTCTTTTAGCTGAAGAAGAACTTGATGTACTACCTAAGAGTACAAACTTGGATAAGCATACCACAGATGATTTTCCAATAGAGGATGAATATCATAGTGGAAAGTCATCATGCTATGAGGATGAAACATATTGTGGAGAAGAACCTGATACTGACTTGGATAAGGAAGAAGAAGATATTGAGAGGTATCAGGAGTACAAAACAGATCACAACAAATATGATGACATGTATGCAAATGTAGAGAGTGGGGAAGTTAAGGAATGAACTTGTGATACAAATGAATTTGAAGTTGGTATGATATGGCCGACAATGTCTCAATACAAATTGTTTGTAATTAAGTTTTACATTGCCAATGGATTTGAAGTGGTAAATACCAAAGATGACCCAACCAGATTAAGGTGCAAATGTAGAGGCCCAAATATTCCATTCAGACTTTTTGCTAACAGGTAAAGGCCACTTTATTTCATTTCACTTGTCTAAATAAGATGATGATTTGCAGATTTGGAAGCTGGATTGACACTGCAAACACAAGAATTAGTTAGTGTTTCCTCCTTACTGTAAATTTTTTGTCAGCACTACCTCCTCTCTGTAAATATAGTATTTTGACTTACCTCCTCTAATGGAGGATCTACTTACATTGCAGGTTGAGCTTGATAATGAATCCCCCATCACATGTAAAGCTTCAACTCGGCTTGCTTGATCTACTAATTACACTTCAATTCAGTTCATAGAGAATTTTTTTTATTCAAAGTTTGATTTCAGTTGTGACAATAAAGAGAGTAGAGAGAAGGTTATTATAGCCGGAGAAGACGGTACATTTTAGATCATTCAACGGTAATTTTTTGGGTCAAATTTGACCGTACAGATCTTTCTTTCTAAACCGTCCACGTTGCAAGATTGGATATTTAAACTGAGGGTATTTTTAGTACTTGGAAAGCCATGCATATAAGACATTCTAGGTGGACATAGTTGCTGAGTCAGCTAACTAGGAAATGGATGGAAACGGTAACGATAAGAGGTTTTACTAATTTTTGATATCTAGGGGAGGTTTTCTTAATAAGTAATATTTGAAGGGGAGGTAACGCAAAATACCCCCAAATATGTATTTAAGTTCGAGGTTAGGCGCTTGAAGAATTTGTACACCATGTATTCATCCAAGAAAAAAAGAAATCGCTTCCACCGGGTTTAAGTATGTAAGACATCTAAATATGAAAGTAGATGGAGGAAATAAAAGTACTATTTTCTTGTCCTCGTTTTTAAATATTAGTTAACCAACTTATTATGTGGTTTTTATTGTAAAATCATACTTGAATTTTGGTTTCAACAGTAAACCAAAGTTAGGAAGGCACCAATTTTTCGAGGAATACTGATTCTGAATTTTTGTAGTTTTGAAGGAAAAGTCCACCTATATACCAACTAAGGCTGGATGCGTTGGATGCACAAAATTTGAGTGCCATATATCTTTTTTGATTTTGATGCCTAACCACATAATAGACTTCAATAATAATATTTTTATATTTTATAAGAAAAAGTAATGCCGGAACTTTACTTTCCGATTACAAGACTAATAGGATCAGAATCCTTACAAATATAAAGTAAATTACCTAAGATGGAAAAAAAATCAATTAAAGCTAAACAACATCTACAAAAAGGTTTCATAATCTGGGAATCAAATTTGCCTCTTTTCCAAAGTAATAGAAGTAACAATAACAAGGTAACATGTTTAAATGGTACTGTTTGGATTGTAGATAACAAAACCAAACCGAATAACAATTTTGCAATTAGAGTTATATGGATCAAAAACTGATCCAACCATTTCTCAAGGATTTTTTAGTATTCAACTCATAATAGCTAAACCACTGACCAAAGGTATCTTTCAGAGGTGCGTAAGGATGGGCGTGATTTGAAAACTTCATCTGAATCATAATGTAGGTGATTGATGTTATTGTTGACAGTGGTGTTGTTGAATCCTTTATCGAAAGTGATTTTGTTGCTACAGGATTGTGAACCAAAATCAGAGGCATAGTCCCGAAATGTTGCTGAAGAGGGAAACTCTGAGGTTGTTGTTGGTCAAATGATTGTTAAAGAAGTTGGAGTTTCCTTAAATGTGAAGATCCGTGCTACCTTATTGAAAAAAATCAACAAAGACTTGAAACAAGAACTTGAAGAAATTTTCTAACCCTAGTCAGAAATACCACTATGACCAACAATAACTTACAAGAATTTCAAAAATAACAGGAAAAATAAAAATCCCAGACAATGAATTCAAGAAAAGGAAAAAAAGAAACTTAATTGAAAAAACCTAGATTGAAAAAATGGAAAAGAGAAAGACAAAGAAATACTTATGTGGATCAAAAACCAAAGTCTACAACTAAAATATTAACAAAAACCTAAAAACAAATGAAGAGAAAAACCAAAAAGAGTCGAATCTAGAAAACAGATAGATTCAAACCCAAAAAAGCAACAGGAAAGTAACTAGAAACATATCAAATGAGGATATAAAGCAAAAGGATTGTATTCATTAAGGTTTTGCTCAGATGGATAAGGTTTCATCATTGGGTTTTTTTGAAGAGCGATGCGGCTAAGTTTGTAGCTTACTTTCAAACTCCAATATTAAAAAAAAATAGGTATCTCGATCATAGATACATGAGATTTTATGAAAGTAGTTTTCATGCATTTAAATTTGTGTTGGTTACTCAGTGACACATGGACATACAATGGAATAACATATATATGTCTTAAAGTTATATAAAAAAATTATACAAAAAGAAAAATAATAAGTATCACGAATGATGATGTTGCATAGCACTTCTTATGGGGGCGTTTAACAATATTTATCTATTTTTTATAAAAATGAAAATATATTGAAAAAAGAAGAAAAGAAAACTATATAATTATGTGACATAACAGGATGAATTGAGCTAGTAACTTAAGACAAAAACTGAACTGAAAAAAATGTACATAAGAAAATAAAACCAGTTATAAATAAATAAAAAGGAATGCAAATTTTTCAGGGAAGGTTCCAAGTGAATAACGAATCCCAATTGAAAATCTATATATTAGCAGAGTGATTCACTTCAGGATGCACCAATGAAAAAATAATCTTCTTCACTACTTCTTTTTTATTCGAATTTTGAAAGAACTCTTTGGTTGCGTTCCAGCCAAATCATCACGGAAGTATGTATAGACATATAATCTTTGTTTCCTTTCTAATGGCATGGAACTCCATTGTCAACAAGTATCAAAAAAAGACGAAGGTTTAGCCCATGTTTATCCCATTTTTGGCTAAATAATTTCCCATATTTTATCAACAAGTTTGCAACGTAGAAAAAAAATATAATTTGAGTTTTCATCATGTTCAAGACAAAGACCACATAGTGAAGAGAAAATAATACCTCTTTTTAACATATTATCAATTGTAATCAGTATGTTTTAATTGGTAAAGGACAATTCCAAATCACTTTCTTAGGAAACCAGTGTAGTTTTTGAATGAGGTTTTTTTTTCTTCTAGCAGCTACCAATAACAGTCATGAAATAAAAACTTTTATACTTTTTTGGAATCCATATTGCAGCAAAGAAAATCATAAGTATCACGAATAATGATGTTACTTAGCACTCTATATGGAGGAATTTAATAATCTTTATTTATTTTTCTGAAAATGAAAATATATTGGAAAAAAAAGCTATACAATTAAGCACCATAACAGGATGAATTGAGCTAGTAACTCAAGACAAAAAATGAACTGAAAAGAATGTACATAAAAAAATAAAAGCAGATAAAAGTGAAAAAAAGAGAGAAAGGAATGCATATTTTTCAGGGCGAGTTCCAAGTGAATAACAAAACCCAATTGAAAAGTCATGTATTAGCAAAGTGATTCACTTCAGGGTGCACCGATGAAAAAATAATCTTTTTCGCCACTTCCTTTTTATTCAAGTTTCTTATTGAGATAACTCTTTGGTTGTGTTCCAACCAAATCATCCAACATGTCGTAGGAAGTATGTATAGCCATATAATCTTTGTTTCCTTTCTAATGGCATGGAACTCTATTGATAACGAGTATCAAAAAGAGATGAAGGTTTAGCCCATGTCCATCCATTTTTGGCCAAATAATCTCCCATATTTTATCAGCAAGTTTACAATGTATATTTTTTTTTTTGAATTTTCATCATGTTTAAGAAAAATACCACAAAGTAAAGAGCAAATAATACCTCTTTTTAACATATTATCAATTGTAATCAGTCCGTTTTAATTGGTAAAGGACAATTACAAATTACTTTCTTAGGAAACAAGGGTAGTTTTTGAATGAGGTTTTTTTTCTTCCAACAGCTAACAATAACAGTCACGAAATTAAAACTTTTATACTTTTAAGTCCCCTGCTTATTAAGGAACAATAATTTTGCACAGTAAGCACTAGATGGTGACAATATATTTATAGCAATTATACACGCATAATCAAAATTTTAAGAGTATAGCAAGATGTACTTAGTTTCTGTTTTGGGGTACTAAGATATACACCTGTTAGCATTAACCTTGGATGGGATTAGTAGGTGCTCACGTTCTTGTAAGGAACACTAACTTACCCGTGAGTAGAGAGAGGACATTGTTGGCGCCAAACGTCCTCTGGGATTTAAACTAAGTTTCCTAATTCTATTAGGATTTCTCATAATTGATTGCCTATACATATGTATAACAACATCTCCTACCTGGTAGAGTTGTTTGTTCCTCAAGTTCGTGTTGCTTGGATCAAGACATATGCTTGGCCGAGGTCTAATTATTCGGTGGAACTTCCTTTTTAACAAAGTAAGATTATTTTTTTACGCTTCGTCATTACCCCAAGAATTCCATCGGTCGGCCTTGGAGTCTTGTTGACTATGCTCATATTCTTCCCTTTCGGAAGGAGTCTCTGTTGAACCCTTTGAAGTTCGAAATGTAGGGTTTCGCCTATCCTTTATTTAAGTAAACAAATCGTTGTTGCCTTTTCCTTCTACTGGTCTCGTCATTCTCAACACTTATAGAGTTTAAGTGCCTTATACAACATCATGTCTGATAACAATTGATCATATCAGGATCATCTTCTTGTCAAACGTAACTCATGGATGTTATGTTCGATAAAGGAGTTCTTCTCTACTGGCGTATTCCCTAGTACTTATAAATAACCGACTCACAATCTTGATGATTTTTTGTTTCCTTTTCAGGAACCCCAGGTTAAGAAAGCTCCATACATGTTCAGAGTTATGATCGTTAGGAAGAGTAATCCATCTTCAAACGTCACTGGGTCTAGTCAACCTACTTCTGTGAGTAAACTTTCTTCTTTTTCTTATTATTCATACACTATTCCAGGCAAGTAGCATAATCCAGGTATCTGATCTGATATTGTCGACAGAAGATGGAGGTTATTGATACATACAGAGGAAAAAGGAAAACCAGAGGGTCCTCTCCAGCTGAGGAATATAGAGATGTTGACGTTGAAGTTGAAGCTTCTCTTACTCCACCAGTTAATCCACCAAACAACGATCTTAGTCTCACCATTCATACGACTGCAGGTCTTCCTTTTAAAATGTACATGAAGTCTCTGTCTCGTAAGCACCATGTTGTGGGAGGTTTCATAGTACCAAAGTCTTATACATCTATTTATACCAAAATTTGGAGGCGATACGATCACATTGCGACCTCAAGGATGTTGAAAGGCTTTTTTCCTGTTCTAGTAACGATGGTTGTCGGTCTTCTTCCCATAATTGATGACATGAACAAGGCGTCGCTCCGTGAAGTTACTAGTCGGGAAATGCAAAAGTGGGATGAGATGGTAACCATTGTGAAGCTTTAAAGTTCAACTTGAGTTGGCTCCGTCAGCGTCTTGACACTATTGAAACAGATCATGCGGCTATCATAAATAAAGTGATTCATTCTTCAAAAGCCATATTGGAGGAGGAGAAGGTCTTGCCAAGAGAGTCAGGCAAGATAGAGAAGTCAAACCAGGATTTGAAGGCTATGACTGAGAGGTTTCAGGAAAGGATGAAGATGTTGTATAAACGAAATTATTCATTGCTCGAAGATTTGCTTTAGAGAGCCATGTTTTGAGCGAGTAAGGTTTAGATTAATAATAAGCTTTTGAATTGATGTAATAGGTTTTGGATTTTGGATTTTGAATTTTGAACATTCATTGAAAAATTGAAATTAAAAGAAAAGAATTTGTTCAGGCGTAATATGCCTTAAGCCATTTGCCATTGATTACCGTTTCCATTGTGGCTCCCTTCATGTCTACTATCTTGTAATATCCACTTGCTACTGTGATGCGTCGGAAAACCGACTTTGTTTTACCGCAAGCGCACAGTGTCAAAAGATGTAGACAATAACAAATACGGTTCGTTCCCACGAGGAGTGTGTATTACGTATACTAATTAATTCAAGAAACTTTCGAGTCAAGGAAAATTAATAAAGATATTTTTCATATTTTTAAAATAAAGAGTTAGACTAACGAATAAATTAAAATTATTTAACGAAGATTGAAATCAATAGTAGAAAAACGTTAAGTTTTCGGGAATCCTTTGTAGATTAGGGTTTACTTGCGTTCATCATAAAGGGTATCTATTTTACTCGTGCAAAATAGTAAATTTAGCTACTAATACACGGAAGATATTTCGTTTAAAAATCGAAGAAATTTTTTTTCAAAAAGAATTGTTTGTTCTCAACCTAAGGTAGAATTTCGAAGTACTAGGTATACATGGTATAAATAGTTAAAGAATATCCATAAAACGATTGTCGCGAAAGGATCAACGAGTTCTTCTACTAATCAAATGATGAACTATGCATGACATAGAAAATGAAAAATCATTGAGAATGTAAAACAGTGAAAGAGAGACAAAACATTAATATTAAACTTTTATAGTTGAAAAACTTAGTTTTAAAACACAAATAAATCTATCTCTACAAGTTCATCCTTTCACCTCTAATAAAAAGATTTAGCTAGACATGATTTTCTTAAAAGTCATTAAAAATTAATTAAAAAAAATTAATAAATTAATTGAAATAAAAAACTAAACTCTTCTTTTACTGTTCCTCCCGTCAAAAGTGTATTCTCCGTACCAAAAGTTCTCTGCTTTTTTTCATGTACGTGAAGGTATCTCCCAAAAAGTGTTCCGCCTCCTTAGATGTTGTAACCCTAGTGTCCTTTTATAGCTTCTTGTTCCGAACTTCAATCGCACACAAACTCAAGTTTCCTAATTTCACTTAAACACCGCCTTCCATATCTCATCCATCCATGTATTAAGACCAACGGCAAAAACATGCTCTCAATAGCCTGTTTTCTCGGTTAAAATTTAACCCGAATCAGTGAACAACTCCTACCCAAATTCTGTATCCTTCCTACTTTCAATTTCATGTCCTAACCATCTGCAAAGAGTCGCCGAGTCGATGGTTAACCGGTGGCAAAGAACTCGGTTCAATTGGAGCTGCAGCAAAATTGAACGTTCAGTCAAGACTTTTCTCAAACACGTCTGTGCGTATTTCTTGTTAATTCCAACATGAGTTGTTGGTGATTCTAACATCAGTTCTCCTTCCCTGCAATATGGGTTTCAATACAATCACACTCATTCTTCACCATGGAGCAGTTCACTCAACAGTGAATATCGAACATAATTTCATCACCAGCAGCAATCATCGTCTTCTTTATCTATTCTATGATTTCAGATAAACCCATCTCTTGTCTCAACTTCTCTGTTAAATTCAGTCAGAACCCTTTGAACCCAAGAACAGATGCAAATTAACCTCTTCTTCCTTTTTCAATTTCTGTTTCACGGCAAAACAACCAAACCCATTTCAGTTTTTCTTCTACTCGAACCCATCTTAGCCTTCTCTGTCTTGTTCTTGACTCAGATCCACTCGAACCATTCTTCACTGTCTCGTTAGCTTTAAATCTCAGTACCCATTTGTTCATCGAAAACCCATCTTCTACTCTCTCTAATTTCTTTGCAGTTTCTCGGTCACAATAAACCCAACTCTTTGCCGCGTGAATGGGGCAGTCGGTGAATTCTGTTTCTTGAGAAAAGAAAGGGAAAGATGGTCGACCTAGATTTTAAGTTAATAAGGTGGAAGGTTTTAGGCACCCAAGATTAGATAAGGACTGCACTGAATAAAACTCCCTATAGCACATCTTAATAGAGCAGTTGGTCTCCCCCTAGTAATTTTCTGTTTTGACGCATTAAAGACTTGTGTGTTGTCTAGCTTTGCGTCCATCCACATCTAATGCCTCCGAGCAATGCCGTGAGCTCCTATTTCTCTTTTTTGTCTCTCATGACTCCAAAGTACCTAAAAAAAACTCAAAAAAAATATAAATTACGAAATTTACAAGAAAAATAATAAATAAAGCATAATCAATTGAGAATAATTAAGGTGTTTTAGACACTTATCATAAAAAAAACATCTTTAATAAATATTTTCGGAGTTTTAGGTCCTGCTAGGCATCTTAGCAGGTTCCCTCCAAAACTTTTACGGTATAGGTACCCTTCATGAAAGGTGAACCTCCTCGCTTTTTGTTTTAGTCTAGTTGTTTCTCGCTTCTTTGGATGAAGGGAATTGTCACGAATATATTTGATGTAGGGTTCTCTCCAGTCTCCAGCATGATGGATCGTCAAGGCCTCCAATTGGTGCGGTTGTGCTTGGCAGTTGGAACAAGATCCTTGTAGTGCTCGAGATTGGGTTTCCATCGTAGGACATTAATATCCTAGACGTTGAAGGAGGCGGTAAAAAGTCACGACCATCGTTTCTCCACATACTTCACCATGAACGTGGTTGAGTTGCAGTTGTGCCTCTTCATCTCCGAGCTCGAGAGGGATCCGTTTGGATTCCTATGGTACAGTTCTCCGTGGAGTAGGAAAAAGCTCTTCAAATCTTTGAGACTGACCTTCCTCTGAGGGAGTGAGCTGATGAGCTCCTCTATAATTGGTGTTCTCCAGTCGGTGGTCTAAACATGTTCAAATTGACTTAACCATGTTGAAGGTACAATACGTCTCTACACCATTACATTTTTTTCTGACCCTTCAAATTGAAGTTTGGAAGCTAAAGTGGCTAGATAGTCAGCATGCCTATCATTGCATCGGCCAACATCGACCACTACAGCTTCAGCAAAATGGGTTACTTATTATCTTTATCTCCCGTAGAAATTCAATATTAGCAAATCCTCATATCATTAAGAATTTTGTCCATTCCTCAATTAGTTGAGTCAACATGAATGTACACATGAAAAAAACATACACCATCAATCGAAAAACCAAAAATACCCTCATATATTAATTTAATACAACGACAGTAGCTAAAGTCAAACAATCAATGATGGAGATTTACAACCACATAAGACCATTCTTTTCTTCTCCACATATGTTTCCTGCCCAAGATGTTGAATACCCCACGATGGCGCAAAAAAAAAAACAATGTCTCTTCTTCTTCCCAAATAAAAAAATATTGAAACCAAATTCTTTGTACCCAGAAAAATTGTTATCTCCACAATGTTACAACAATTCCCAAAAGACTTCCTATAGAGAATCACCATTCCAAAAGTGGAAATGATCATAGATGAGAGAGAAGGTGTTGAAGTCTGCACATATAAAAATCTCCCTTGTTTCTATCGTATTTTCTCTGTTTTTCTTTGTTACATGTTAAACCATCATTTTGAATGTAACTAGATGAAGGGCTATTACAAATTACAATAGAGGAAAAAACATGATCAAGAAGTGATGATCGCTGGAAATCATCCTCTTTAGATACATCTATAGTTCATACTAATTGCCAGTTCATAATAGTTCAATTTGAGTAGCAGCATCTGAATTAGTTGAATTATTTTCCTGAACTAGATCTTGATCAATTTCTGACCCCGTCGATGAATCCGTGTCAATTTATGCTTCTTCTTCTTTTGGCATAATCACTCTAGTAATCAATAATAAACTCAATCTTTTTTTACTTGTCATCGATCTATAAAAACAATCAATGTTATTCTAAATATAACCGTGATCTAATAATTAAAAACAACAATAAAAAAATTTACATAATCAAAGTTTTACATAAATAAGTTCTCTCCCGATCAGAAAAATTAGGTTTTGGTGTTTCCCTTTTTTCTTTGTTTGCTTGGGAATGGAAGTAGAAAAACAAAAAAATACTATAAAGAAAATAAGGGTATTTTGATAGTTTGAAAAAATAAATAAAATTACCACTGATATGTTAAAGTTGATTCAGTTAATTTGAAATGGACGGAAATCTTGACGGTAGGTGATTTTACTAATGTTGAATCTCAATGGGAGAACCGTAATTAGCATTAATAATTTTTATCGGGGAGCAAACACAAAATACCAAGAAAATTACTTGTGTCATCCTTCTTTCTAATATTAATTAATAACACCATTCGAGTAATATTGGCTTTCGAAGAAGGTCACTACCAATGTAGTCAATCTCGGATCTCGGTCTTGTCGCGGCTGGGACCTTGACACCTTGACAACGATATCTCGGGGAGATTATCGGCCAAATATCAGACTAACTATTAAATCTTTTATCCAAATTTTATATACCTGTAAATATTAAAGCTATTGCAAATATAATACATAAACAGAAAATTTAAGAAAGAAAAATAGATAAAAAACAACAACCATACTTTAAGTTCAAAGTTCAAAGTTCAAAGTTTAAAAACAAAAATAAACACCGCATTCAAAGTTCTTAATATCCAGATTAAACAACAAACATATTACAATTCTAGTTCTATTCAGAATCAATATCAAGAGAATCATCATAGATGTTATCAACACCAAGTAGCCCTGCGTCAGTATCACACATCAACTGATCAGTATCATATCCATCATACTCGGAGTTTGTTGGGTATATTGACTTTCTTCGAGAATTGATTGCACTTCTCCTACAAATTGATCTACTTGCATCACCACCGGTGTCTGGAAACTCATCAAATGAGGTGACATTATCACCTTCTGCAATCAAGTCATCTAGATTTTGTGCATCCAACCATTCATCACTTTCGTCATGCTCATCCAAGAAGATAGGATCATGAGATTTATCATCATCGTTATATTCTTGAATTGATTTATAACGACGCTGCATTTTCTTGTTATGTTGAATGAAAACACTATCATTTAATTTTTGTTGTGTCAAACGATTTCTTTTCTTTGAATGCAACTGCAATATGCAAGATAACTAGGTAAGTAAATCGGTCTAGTGGAATATTATAACCTATAATGCCTAGATGAAACAGTTAAGAACAGGCATATAGTGAAGTAGTAAACACTTATAATGGCTAAATGTGTAAACACTCACATGTTGGAATGTGCTCCAGTTTCGCTCACACGGAGAAGAACTACAAGTTAGACTCAAGACCCTGATTGCAAATTTCTGTAAGTGTGAGACATCGATTCCTCCATATGTGATCCACCAATCATCTATCATAAGTCAAAAAAAAAGTTAGTCAATATAAATATTTCTCGTACTAATGTAATCAAACTTTAAACTTACAAAAGATGAAAAACTTACTGGGTTTTTCTTTATCTCTAGCTCTTATACAACTTGGACTTCCCAATATAAAATTACTTGTGTCATCCTTCTTTCTAATATTAATTAATAACACCATTCGAGTAATATTGGCTTTCGAAGAAGGTCACTAGACTCACTACATAGGATGCTGAGGTTTGGTAAGTTCATTCGAGCAGAATTTACCACGTGCCCTGGTGCATAACACAGGTTTCGTACTAGTTTTAACTGTTTTTCCAAATAAAAGCTCTGAAACTAATCGTTCTCAGCACTTTTTCCTCTTGTGTTTGCATCTTCCTGGCTAGGGTTAAACTTTCTTCTTCTGGATTTTTTTTTTTGCAGAAATTTCCAAAAAAACTCTGAAATTTCAGTTTAATAGTTCCTTTAGTGGAAGTTGGGATACTAATAATAATGATGTCAAAGTAGATCTATTTCTCTTCAAAATCTTGATTTAGAAAAATGAGGCATAATATAGGATCTAGAAGGAGAAGACTGTGTGAACATGGGTTTCTTTTAATCTGTGGAATCATTACTGGGTTTGGATTATTAGTTTTAACTTTAAGGTCTATTGATCCACCTCCTCCTTATTCTACTTCACTTACATTTCCTAATGAGCTTAATAGTGATGAGCTAGTGGAGGAGAATGGATATAATCAAGAATCGGGTAAGTGTGCGACGGTTGAAGAGATGGGAGAGAGTTTTGCTGGTGATGGACATGAAAAAGAAAGTCTTAGAGTCAGACAAATGATTCGATATCATTTTATATTAAACGGTAATCATTAATTAGTTTGATTTGATTTTCTTTGCTATTAATTTAGCGTAGTGTATGTACTTCTTGGGTAGTAGTTATGATGTTGGATTCGCCTGCCTAATATATTTACAGCAGTATTGCCAGTGTTGTATTTAGAATTATAGAGTACATTACTATGTTTGGAGCAAATTGACATAGTGAGAAACTCTAGGGTGAAATGTGGCTTAGTATCAAGAGTAGCTAATGTGGCAGTTAAGAAATTGGAATGTCTAGGGTGATATCTGTAATCATTGGGAGGCTAGAGTGATTATAATGTAGTGGTTTATCGTGTGTATTCTTCTAGTCTGCTTGAATTGTAACGGGGTAAAGGAATGCTATTGGATTTTCACATGTTAAATTTGAATATTATTAGGGCCTACAAGAGTACGTGAGCTTCCTCCGGAGGAATTTTGTAAGCAAGGTTTTGTACTAGGAAAAGCATCGGAAGCAGGATTTGGAAATGAAATGTACAAGATATTAACAGGGGCAGCATTGAGTATCATGCTGAACCGGTCATTGATTATCGGGCAAACCAGGCATATTGGTTCTCTCTCAAGCCTTTCTATTTTGTGTTTTAAATGAATTTCATATGTATCTCATGATGAAAAGTTTATTCAGTATGGGCCATGGGGAATCCAGTTACATTGTATTGAAACTTTGTTTTACTTGCATGATTCAGGGGCAACTTTCCATTTGGGGAACACATATCTTATTCCGACGTCTCATTTACTTTAAAAGAAGTAAAACATCTCTGGAGACAGAATAATTGCACGACTAAGCATGGAAAACTCCTCATGAGAACCGATGATTTTGAGAAACCTGCAGAAACAAATGTTCTGTGCAGCAATTGGAGGAACTGGAAGCATCCAATCATCTGGTAAGCAAGGATGTATAGAGACTTAGTTTTCATGAGGTTCAGTAATATAATTTCGCTATTGAATTTTCCCATGACAGGTTTCAAGGTACAACCGATGCAGTGGGTGCTCAGTTTTTCTTAAAGAACATACACCCCCAGATGCGGAATGCAGCTGTTGAATTATTTGGGCATCCAGGATATCTTCGATCCAGGCCTAATGTATTTGGAGAGTTGATGAGAGTTATAATTTCTCCTACCAAAAATGTTGAGGAAGCAGTGAAATGGGTTCTTGGTGGTGGTCCGGATCCTGATATTGTTTTGCACATGCGCATGCTTACGAATAGGTAATAAGATTTTAAGATTTTCCTGTTTTTGAAGCAAATCCTGTATGACTGATGTTGAACAGGATTTGGCGTGAATAATTAACTTATCTTCTAACTAACATATTAATTACTGGATCAAAATAATACACGTGCAAGTCTGTTATCTGTCAGCATAGTGGTCAAACTGAAATTCCTCTAGTTCTTATTGCAATCAAGAAGACAGCTGTAATATTTCCTGATTTCAGGTCAGTGAGAGCAGTTCAAGCAGCACTGAGCTGCATACAGAAAGCTGTCCACGGTTATAAGTTCAAGGTGGGAAGACCACGTATCGTTCTGGTTTCAGATACACCATCTCTAATCAAAGATATTACACCCATGCTTCGGGAGTTTGCAGAGGTTAGTAACCATATAAAATAAGTCAGGCAGTTTGCATGATCATGCAGTTCCTAGTACTTTGTTTATGTTTGTGCACTGTAGGGTAAAAGCTCTGCTTTTGGATCCCATTCGACCTGTTTATCTAATGTTGTTAAGATTTTCTTCGTTCATGTGTTCATCCCTTCTATTGTACTCCCCAGGTTCTTCATTTTGATTATGAATCATTCAAAGGGAATATTTCTAACAAAATTGGAGGCCATCAATTAGATTTCAGAGTGAAAGATTGGGGTCCGGCACCAAGGTGGGTTGCCTTTGTGGACTTCTTTCTAGCCTCCCGTGCAAAACATGCTGTAATTTCGGGTGCCCATAGGCGAGTTGGAACCACCTATGCTCAGCTAATTGCAGGGTTGGCAGCGGCACAACAGCTTGGTATATTTTCTGTTTAATAATCTTTTCTGCATGTCAATTAAACTTGTTGTGTGAAAGCACAACTGATTCTGTTGTCTTCTTATCTTTTCACCCAACAGATGAAAATTCTTCTAGCAATTCAAGCTTTTCTTTCTTGAGCAGCTTCCAAAGTAGTTTGTTGTCGGAAGGGTTGAGGAATCAGGTAGGGTGGGGACATGTCTGGAACCGATTTGCAGGTCCATTAAGTTGCCGTCATCAACCTGGCCAGTGTGCACCTACTCCACTTTTACCCCCGGGATGGTGGGATGGGGATTTGCAATCACCGCTTGTACGAGATATCCATAAGTTGGAATCGTTTGGGGTCCAACTGACAAGTCACGGTGAAGTTAACGAGACCCATCTTCATTCTTTCTGTAAATTGAAGAAAGATGTTCTGAAAACACTTCCAGTCTTTCGCAAATGTCAAGGCTCCGGTTGTTGATTAAACTGTAGCATTTCATTTTCCTTTTTTCTTTTATGTATTTGTTAAAGATGGACTACAACTGTTCCCAAATGTGTGGGGGGGAATTGTCAAGTTTTGGCCTGTAATTTATCCAGCTATCAGCTTGGCGAAGTCTGAATCAAAATTCTCGTACTCCTGGTAGAAGAGTGTAAACTTCCATTTTTGAAATCGGCAAATGGGTTTTGCATGATAAAAAAGAGATAGTTTAGCCTAAACTTTGCAGCATTGGTGAACAAGAAAAACCCTGATCTGGACACTACCTCCTTTGTGGGTGTGAATGGGGAGATAAGGAGATGGTCTAATGCTAGAGAAAAGACTGTTCTTCCATTTAATAAACTCTAGGTCGAGTTGTCTGTTTTAAAATAGACATCTAATATAGGCTGGACAATGCCCTTTCATCCTAATATCAGATTTATCTACTAGGAGTTTACTTCCGATACAAAAAGCAGGGACTAGATCCAAATTTAGATTACAACAAGTTTTTGTTTTTTTAGAGCAACTGAGTTCCCCGTCCTAGATGTAAAACTAAAACCCAAAAGGTGATTACGTTGTTCTAAGACTTTAACTACTTCCTGCAAAAGGGCTATGCTTAGCCAATTGATTGTTGTTTGATTCCCCTACAGATAACCGAAACTTACATGCAGTCTCCATCGATCTGCAAACTTTGGATTGCTTTTTCTTTTGCCCACCAAGTTCCCTGGAGCACTGTTGCTGTTCTGCTTCATCGGGGTTTGAAGAACCGGAAGGTCCTGCTCTTACTGCTGCAAATGTACCTGCATCACTGCGAAGAATTAAAACAAAACTTGAGTTAATAGTTTTAGATATCCAAGAGGCATCTACGTTGATTTTGAGCTAATTTTGGTTTGGTTGTTTCCATTTTACCTTTAGCAAGCTGTTTTCCCTTATCAGGACCCATTTTGGAAACAGCTTGATTGATAAGTGGGTCTACCAAGCAAGCGATGAAGTTTGTATACCGCGTTTTTGTGGGTGTGAACGGGGGAATAATGAGATGATTCAGGATTGTTGTCGTTGCCTTTGGTGGTGGCGGTAGTAGAAAGGTACTTGTCTACCGTATTTAGCGGGCTACTGACAAGGGCCGTACAGTACCCATAGATTTGTGACCGCTATAATATTGACAGTTTGTATACTCATCTCTGGGTCCATTCAAACTCAATATATATCAACTCTGTATAATGCTATATTAACCAGTTCATGCCCATTGTTATCAAGTGGTCTATGGTTCGAAATTGTTTGCCCTTTTTCCTTTTATTTGCTTATTCATTTCAACATGATTAATGTGAATCTCATATGACTCACTCAAGACTCGACCCCTCTCCTTTTGCCTTTCTTTCATACAAAAAGGATTCACCATATAATCCATCACAAGGGGTGTGTGGTAAATTTATTTTTTCATACTAAATCTTTTCAGAGAAATGCTACTCTGCATCAACTCCTTCGGAAGTTGATGTTTTATTCACTTATATATGTTCTACCTTGAGAATTTAAGATGCAGGTATATAAACAATAAACATCAAACAACGAATGATTTTATCATGAGTTTTCGAAAACAAACTACTTGTTTATCAATTGAATCAGACTAGAGTCTCATTCAAATGTTGGGTGCGCGTTTTTCTCTCTTTTTTACCGGCATATTTGACTTTCACTTAATTTAAATAGAAATTAAGGTTTAGTACCAGATTTGTTGGATTATGGATTCTCTAGTTCTGCTCCTAAAACCTGGTATCTTATGGTCCTATTTTTTTAAACACGGTGACAACTTAGTCCTCTTTTAGACAAATTGGTCCATATTATCACTGATCTTATAAAAACGGTTTTTTTTTTATTATCCAAAATGTCCTTCTAGCATTGTCATTTATAAAATCTTATTTTTTTTATTTTAAATCTTTTTTATGAAAGTAATTTTTACATTAACAAAGAAAAAAATTATATGGTTCACACACTTTAAATTACATAAACTATGAAAACATTTTTATTTCTGCCTATGACTCATCCCAACGTAGTATAGATACCAACTGGACTTTTTAACTAATACTTTAGTTATAGTATCCGTTAAATCATTACACACCCTATTTACATATGTATAAGAGTAAGTAAAATTGTGACCAAATCATTTTGATTCATGCAAAAAAAAGGAAGTGATCTCTAGTCTATAAAAGGAAAGTCTTGATGCATTCCATTTATGAGCTCTTGATTATCATTATAAAACTTTACTGATCGAAATTCAAGTTGTTTTGCCCATTCTGTTAGTGCTCTACATGCTCGTGATTCTACCTCTATATGACTAGAGCAATATCTGTTTCCTCCTGCAAAATTAACAATAAACCCGACATGATCAACTTGAACGAAAGCATACGCAAACTTATGAGATTTCTTTTGAAAAACAACATCAAAAATAATATGAGTAAAGTTAGGATTATCTGAAATCAAATTAGACGATTTAAATTAACAATAACCTAGATGCATATGATGTCAGTGTTTCAATTTATTAGTAGATATTGTACTTAAAGAAGGAGTTAACAAACCAAATAAAGTGCTACTTATAACAGGAATAAATTTACAAGGATTAGGTTCAATATGTTGAAATATAACTTGACAACGATATTTCCAAATAAACCATAAGATATAACCTAAAAGATCACGATTAAATTTATCTGAAAGCCAAGTAACACACCATTCAACAAAAGTAAAATTAGCACTTCAATAAAAAAGATAAGTAAGAGACAGACCTCTTCATATTGCTTCCGTGAAAGGATAATGTAGAAAAAGATGTTCAACATTTTCAGTAGTATTAAGATTGTATAAAAAACAATTTTGATCCATACTAGAAAACCTACCGATAACCTGTTTAACTAGTAGACATCCTACAAGCGCTTTCCAAAGGAAAAATTTAGCCTTAGGAATTGTATTAAGAATTGGTTCTGGTTAGCTCTGATTTCATCTCTGATCGATCCAAGAAGATTTACCCATGATATGGTTACACTTGTCAGCCCAAATGTCAGATTCCACTCTCTAATTTCCTATTTATTTCATATATTTGGAGAAATTTGCATTTGCTAGCGTATTTCTAAATTCAAAAGGCTGAATCATATATTTGGTAATTACCACATTTAAAAAATAAATTACACATTGATTCATTGTCATCCATGCAAGTACAGTTGCCATTTCACCTTGTTTGATCTATCAATTCAGTGTTAGAGATGTTAGTAGTAATTAAAAAATCTCTACTATTTATCTTAACTCTGCTCTCTCTATATTTCTTATTTTCATCACTGCAACATCTCCTCAAATATGCTTACCTTTATCTACATATTCTCTTTCAATCTCAATACTCATAATCATGTCTGATTTACCCACAAATGCTTAGGAGAGAGCTACAAAGAGGTGATTTTTGTTGGATAGGGTTTCTTCATAGAGATTCTTATTTCTAAGTTAGTATTTGATCTTTGATATTGTTTATTCATCTTATTTTTTTCTCTGATTTTGTTTTCTATTTAATTTCTTATTGATTTTGGATGTCTGATTTTTCGATTGATCACAAATCTGATCATTGTTTTTAATTTAGTCGAACAAAACTTTTTCAGATTTTCTATGTTGATGATTCAATTATTTTTTTGAATTATTTCGATTTGATTTTGATAGACTTTGATTTGTTTTTGTTTGATTCTATTTTTAAGCTTAATTCAAAGAAAAGTGATAGAGATCTTTATATGTGATTGAGGTCTAATTGTTTCTGTCTTTTTTGTGTGTTCTCAAGTGGAATTCAAAAATAAATAAATTGTAAGTCCATTTTTCAATCTGATTTTTTTTTTTTATTTTGCATTTCAATCTAATTTCCTTTTTGTAGATATGATGTTTGTTTTTTAGATTTTTTTTTTTGTTGAATAACTTTAGTTTTATGTTTTATCATTTGTTGGTGTTACATCTTTTGCTAAATCAGGTATGTTTGCTATAATGACACCCTGAAATGTATTCATGCATTTTATAGTATATGCATTTTATTGTGCATTTATATGTTTTATGGATTTTTTATATATAGTTTGTGTACTTTCTTGTACATTTTATATGTTTTCTTATATATGTCTTTGTAATATGCAGGTTTTTAAGCATGTTTGACCAAGTTGAGTATGCTACTTTTTATCATGGTGACCATTCGGTCCCTTTTCGTGTTAGTATGCAAACACTTTAGATGAGTTGAGTGTTTTGCATGTAAGCAGTCGAGATATTTTTTCCCCTGAGATTATAGTTTTGTGTTTTTTGGATAATGGTTATAAAGTCCCTGTGCATGGTGATATATATCTTCAAGGTCTTTTGGCTCTTATGTGCGCGGATAACAATAAAATTTTCTATTTTCATGTGGATATTCTTCAAAAGGGTGGTTCTGGTTTTAAATCTTATTTATCTAGTCTTACTGCAAATTCTTTTGTAACTGCAAGCTTTCCCGATGCTCCTAAGCTTGATAGAGTGGTAGATAATGATGCTGGCAAAATCTAAGCCTCTTGTTTCTGATGGTTGGGTACACATTTTTGACAAAATAGGTAAAGAGTTTATTGTTGGTGTTTCTGCGGTAAAGTACTCCCTATTACTGGTTACAAGACTAAGATTATGAAGAATGACCATGATCATTTTACTGCAAAGTGAAATAAAGACGGTTATTTATGGAGGATCAACTTTTTAATCCTGTAAATGGTGGAAGATTTCGATTTGCTCTTAGTGGTTTTCATACTTATGCACATTACTTATTTTTATGGTGTTTATTGTGGTGCACCTTATGTATGTACCTTTAGGTGTACATAGTGGTGCACATTAGTTGTGCTATTTGTTTCATTTTTATTTATTTTTATAGTGTAGTGTTGGTTTGAGGTTGAAGAGTCCACCGGTAACAACCAAGTTAGTCAGGAATTTTATAACAAACCATATAAAATGAGATCCTTGTTTGAAATATAACCATATCATTCCTCTTTCAAGAATGATTTGGTTCCAACAGTAAGTACCACCATGCTCGTAAAGGGAGAAAATCTATATTTGAACAACCCTATGGAGATGACGAGAAGTCATATACTGATTTTGTGTGGTATATCAAGGCTTTTAAGGAAACTAATCCCTTATATATATGTACTTTCAATTTGATGATCAATCGAAACGAATCGAGAGGCTCTTCATTTGTTTTGGTGCCTCTAAAAGAGAGTTATCAGTATCTTAGACCTTTGATTTACTTGGATGCTACTTTTCTCACTGGTAAATACGAAGGTGGTTTAATTGCTACAACTTATGTCAATGGGAACACGGGTTAATACTCTTTTTTCATTCTTAATTTTCACATGCACATTTTGGTTCATGAGTAATTCATTTGTGTTTTATGTTTTATTATGTTTTTTTAATAGGTTTTTACCCATATGTTTTTGCTCTTGTCTCTGGTGAAAATTATGAAAATTTGAAGTGGATTTTAAACAATATTAAAGAAGTGGTCATCTTATTACCTTTTTTAGTGATCGGGGTGAAAGTCTATAAAGGGTATTTATAAAGGTATTTCCAAATTCATTCTACAACTTTTGTTTTTATCATATGAAGGGAAATCTTCTCATTGGAGCATGCAACAAGAATTTCAAGGTAGTGATGTATTTGTTTTACAAAGATGCTTACTCTTATATGACTACTAATTATGATACTTCTTTGCAGGGTATGCATGTGCTTGACCGTGAATTTGTTACTAGTTATATGAGAAATATTCCAAAGGAAAAGTGGGCATATGCATTCTTCCCTTCATGTAGATATGGTGCTCATTCTTCAAGTGTTGTTGATTTTTTTAACAACTGGATTAGAAAAGATAAAATATTGGTTGCTTCTGCCCTTATATATGAGATTCGATGAAAACGATTTATTATTATTGTTTTTTTTGTTTGTAATTCTTATAGTTGTTCTTTTTTACACACATGTTAATTATTTAATATGTACATAGTTATGCACATGTTATTTCTTAATATGTGCATGTATTGATTCTTTTTGAAGTTGTACATAGTTCTGCAACTTTTTGTTTTTTGTTTTTTTTTCCAGATCAAGTGATTGATATTTTTTGTTTTATTTTTTCAAGTTGAAGGTTATGAGGATCATGTCTAAGAGACGCGTAGAAGCTCAAGAAACTTTCAACACTAGACTCACTCCCATTTTTGAGGTTTTTCTTAAGGAGAACACTGACATCGAGTGTTTGCGAGTCAGGGGATATATTTAGGACTGCACAAAAAACCGAAAAACCAGCAAAACCGCGCCGAACCGAGCCAAAAAAAGACCGAATCGAGTCGAACCGAACATCTAATGGTGATGCACGGTTTTGAAAGAAAAAAAACCGGTTGATTTTGGTTCGGTTTTGGTTCTACCCTTGAATCGAACCAAAAAAACCGAGTATTTATGATCGTTAGATTCTTCATAATATTAGCCGTTGATCTACCCATCATAACATTCACCTAGGGCATATACGAAGAAGAATAGAAGAGACTCAGTGAAGACTGAAGAGAGAGTTGTTTATACTTCGTGATTTCTCCTCCTTCCTCTCCAGAGTCCAGACTCCAGGTAATCTCCGTTTTTTCGATTCAATAATTTAACTTTCGTTGAATATGAATATTTCCATTTCAATAGTTTTGCACAATAGGGTTCGCAAGACAGTGATGGGAAACATATTGATTTTTTAATCCGTAATGGTGTAGTTAGATTTTACCGGTTTATGAATCTTGTATGTTTTCCTAGTTTTGTTTCTAGTTTCTTTTGGTTGGGTTGATTTCATACTCAACCATTGTAGAGACTGTAAAAGAGAGTCCATCATTTGGCTCACAAAAATATTTGCAAATGTGTACAATTAGAGAGAGATTATTGATCCATTTTCTCTTCAATTTTGTTTTGATTTTACTTTGCTCAGACACAAATTTCACCTTTACTCTCTTTACAAGTTCCTTGGGCAGCTGTTCTTCTTTTCTTCTTTTAATGTGTTCATGAATGAAACATCAAATCTTGTTCTCTTTATCTCTTTTCCCATCTAGCCTCCTATTAACTTCCATTAAAATGTTTAGGTGATCCTCACCTTCTCATCTAGAAATCTGCGTGTTCCCGTTTCTTTTACAGTCCAACAGAGTGCAAACTTGTAAAACAATAGCTATGTGCAAGTGCACCCACATATTTCCTAAATATTTGATGCATCTGCAGAATTCAGAGACCTGTTTACACGATGACAAGACCAGCATCTAATTCAACACCTGAAAGTCTATTCGGAGATACAAGTGCAGTTAGAGAGATATGTTAAGCTGGAGATGGAACTGAAATTGGTACAGAAACACTTCGTAAATAACGTAAAACCATTTCCGAGGAACGAATGATTCTGAAGATGTCGACTCAGGTATTACATTATCCTTATATCTTAGTATAGTATTTGACATAGATGAAGGTTAATCCTTGCTGATTTGCAATAGAAACTATATGGTTACAGATATTTTAGGTTCTCTTGCTAAGTCCACGTTCATCCATATTGACATAGATGAAGATTGATCCCAATGCGGCAGGTATGACCTCTTTGTTCTACTTTATTGCAATACTTCTTATTTTAGTCGACATAGATGAAGATTGAAGCATATCATTCTTCTTCCTTTTGTTACTATAATTTTTTGTTTAGTATGTGTGCTCCATATTTCGAACCTTAGAACTTATCATTCAACAGTTTGGTTGCTGCATAGTATTTGGAATTACTAGAATCTGCATATTCAAGTTTTATCTGTTGTGTTTGCTACTTCTTTAGATTATCTGTTATTTTGTTAGATGATTTCTTCTGTTACCATTTTCTGCCAACAATAATCTTCTTCCCACAATCTGTGTTGTTTGTTTGGGTAATGAGGTGGTTAATGGTAATATCTGTTAGATGTTTCTCGATTCGTTAATATGCATGCATCTCTTATATGAATTCTTATATGTTTGCAAGTCGGTTAGAAGAATAGTTCCCAGCCTGGCACTATTTCCCAAATGGTTTTAAGTTATTTAGTGATTGGCTCTCTACTCCTTTATCTGTTTAAGTGAAGATTGATGACATTTCTTCTCTTTTAATCAGTTACAACGGTAATGAATTTGGTTTACTTAGCTAAATCCTGTACATTTTCAGATAGATGGTATTTCTCTACTTCTCGTTATTTAATGATGGGTGTTGTTTAGGAAATGCTTTACAATGGGCATCACTAAGTCTGGAACAAGCCAGTGGGAGCAAGCGGCAAGCCTGAAAATGCGCCATTGCTCCTATTTTTTTGTTATTCCAGTGACATAATGAAACAGAATTTGTTTTGAATAGCAGAACTTTGGTTTCCATTGCTAGTACTGTAAACTATTGCATTTCATTTTTATGTTTAGGCAAGCAAGAGAGACTTGTAAAAATTTGATTTTTATTGCATTTCATTTTTACACTTAGAAAAATTTGATTTTTATTGCATTTTATTTTTACACTTAGAAAAATTTGAAATCCTAACCGGTTAAAACCGAAACCGAACCGAAAAACCGAAACCGAGACGGTAAAAAACCGAACCGAACCAAAAAACTTAATGGTGACACTCGGTTTTCAAAACCGAAAAACCGAGACTCTCGGTTTTGGTAATGGTTAGGGCAAAAACCGAACCGAACTGAGCCTTGTGCAGCCCTAGATATATTATACGAAGTCTATACTCCAAGGTCCCATTGTGTAGATATGAAGAAAAATACACGTACGTGTCACAGGTGGCGAGTGGATGGGTTTTCGGGTGCACATGTTATTGTTGTTATTCATGCTATGGGCGACGATATCTATGAATATGTTGATCCATATTTCACCATTGAGTGGTTCAGCTTGTCATACAAGGAGGTGATATATCCTGTCAGCGTGTGCCTGCCGTTTTGATATAGATTACGAATCATATGTATGCTTGTGAATAGTATTTTAAATGCTTGGTGAACTATTAAGTAGAACTTTTTTTAAGGAAGCAAAGTTAGTGAGAGAACATGAAGTTCAAAGTTGTTTATACATCTATTTGCACACTCCAGAAGGTGCTTGAGACAAATACTACAGTACATCCAAATATGTCAGACATTTTGCTCATTTTTTTTTGATGTATGTATATATAAATTCGCAAAACTGAGTATCCATTTTCCATCTTAACCCCATCGTACTGCAATCTCCTTCACTTACTACCGAGATCAATGGCAGTAGATCATCTTCCTTCATGTTTTTCCGGCCATAAACCATGTCTAAAATATTCCACAAAACTCTTATCAATCCCGTGTTCTTCTTAGCTTCTCAACCCCTTGAAAATACCTCGAACTCAACCATACTTTCCGGCAGTTAACCCTTGGTGCAGAGCAGTGGCAAGAACCTTGGTTGTATGTTACTTAATCTTGGATCCATGTTTTGTGCGACATGTTATTTATGAGTCAAAAATACTTTTCTTTCTTTTGATCTCTTGGACCCAATCACTATTATTGTATTGTTAATAATATCCACTACATACTTAGTTAATATCTTACAAACTTCAAATCTGAACTGAATTGTAAAGTACTGATAATTTCATTGTTATAGCAGGCTTCCTGAAAGCAAATCCATCAAATTTAACTTCCCGTGGAATAAGAAGTGTATTTTAAGCTGTAGCAGTGTTGACTTGGGCATATACAGGCTTTGACATGGTTGCAACAATGGCTGAAGAAACTAAGAAAATGCAACTAATATACAGATTGGTTTAATAGGTGCAATGTCAATGATCTCTATGGTTTACTATCTAATGGCAGTGTCACTGTGTATGATGTAGAAATATACTGAGATAGATGTGAGTGTGGCATTTTCTGTTGCTTTTGAGGGTGATAAAGTTCACACAGACAACCAAATTCTCTTAGGATATGAAGTTCATCACAGCTACAAAATAAATTTGATGTGTCTGTATGCTGAGAGTGTTCATAAACTACTCATTGATGCATCTGTATAGCAATTGTTACCTCTGTATACAGATCAAACAAAGGAAAGCACAGGATAGTGATTGTTTCGAAGTGGCTTGGGAGCATTTAGATGGCCTCAAAATCTCTTTAGTCCCAGCCGACCTCATACAGAGGTAAAATGGAGATTTCCTGGCATTTTCTAACTGGATATATACTATCTTCATGTACTTAAATAAATGAGGAGTTCTTTTTCTTTTCTTTTTTGATATTTCAGCGCTTGCCCTGAGAGGATTACCGAGTTTCAGGAGCGAGAAACTCTTCGGAAGAATCACAAAGGTAAATCAAGGACGAAGAAATCAGATAAGAAAGCTGCTACGGCAAAACAAAGATGAATAAATCAGATAAGAAAGCTGTCATGGCAGAACTTGATCTAAAGCTACAAGCATTGATGCTTGACATAGAAGCAGATAGCAGACCTGTTTCCACACTGTCTCCTAATGGACCCCCAATTGAGTAGAAAAATAATGTACCAGAAGCGAAAAGCAGACCACCAGCTGATGAGAGGAATATTGTACTGGAAGTTGATTTCAAGCTCCAAGCTTTGTCGCTTGACATAGAAGCAGAAAACAGACCTGTTTCCACTGTGTTTAGTAGAAGGCCACCAGTTGAGGAGAGGAATATTGTACCAGAAGTTGATTTCAAGCTCCAAGCTTTGTCGCTTGACATAGAAGCAGAAAACAGACCTGTTTCCACTGTGGTTTGTAGAAGACTGCCAGTTGAGCATAGGAATGTTGTAACAGCGGTCATAGTTCTCTTGACCCCTTCCCCAGCAATCCCTGTTCGCCAAGTTTCAAAGTATCAAATGTTTGGTTCACAGATTCATGTGATTCAGAAACTGACATGTAGAGTGCCGATGAGCCAAAAGCTTATACTCCCACCGTTTCAACATCACTAAAAGTGATAGTAACATTTTTGCTGAAACGGAGGTAGTATAATTCATCGAATGAAATTCTATTTTTTTGATTTAATTGCTTCAAAGGTTCAACCGACCTTTTCAACTGGAAATTTGTTTCTTCCATATCTTCTATTGATTACTTCAATCAGAATACCGTGGACATTCACAAATTTAAGAATTACTCCCTCCGTTTCAGGAAAAGAGTTACTTTCTCTTTAAATTTTTGTTCCAACAAAAGAGTTACTTTCATTTTTCAACATAACAAACTTTTAAAACTACCCTTGTTATTTTAAGAAATGTTATTATTCTCATAATAAAGATATATGTAGTATTAAACTTTTTGTTAGGGTAAATCTGAAAATAAATTATAAAAGTTATTCTCTCTCATCTTGCCTTAACAATTGTGCAAATAGGAAAAGTAACTCTTTTCCTGAAACGGAGGGAATATTTTTTATCTCTCTTTTGATAGTTTAGAGAAAATAAGAAAAAAAAAATCTAATTCATTTTTGTAAAAAAAATAAATTGATTATAATAATTTTTATAAACAACTTTTTTCTACTTATAAAAATAATAAGTTTTTTAATTATAATTAAAATAATCAGTTATTATAAATTTTAACAAACACCTATATAATGGATTATGAGCTGAATAATTAATTATGGGTTTATAATCCATTATAATAATGGTTACCAAATAGCCTTGTACTTTTGGGTGACATGTTCATACCCTAGTAATGAGTATAAATAAGAATGTTAAACTTTCCACTATTGATCAAAAAAATTCACTTTTTCCAAAAAAAAAAATTATGTGAAAAGATAAAAAAGAAAATGAAATAAGCATGAGCATAACATATAGTGCTGCTAAATTTATTGCCAACTAGGTTAATCTGATAAGAGGTGTCTAAAAGATGCAAAAAGTCTAAGTGTGCTTACTACTAATACTAATAATTGTTTGTATTTTATTCAAACCCTAGAAACTAAAAATCGATTGGTGACTCCATCGATCCTTTCCTTTTATTTTGGATTTTGATTGATTTAATTTATCAAAATTTTCAAAGAAATTGATGTTTTTAATTATGTTGAACAATCGACAGTCGCGAATGTGAATTTCCTGCCGATTACTTTTGATATTCTTTATCAATGAAAAACATTAAATACAATCGGTTGGGTTTATACGTTATCTTTACCGATTTCTCTTGATGTTATTCGTGAGACAATAACATCAAGAGCAATCGATGAGGGGTTAAACGATACCTCTACCGATTGTTTTTGATGTTCTATGTAAATGAAAAACACGGGAACAATTGGTAGGAATTTGGTATAAACCTAGTAGATTATGTTCGATATAGAAACCTAATGTTTTGTGTTATAAAAATGGCATTGCAACAGGTAAGGATATATCGAGCACCCGATCATAAAACAATCAACATTAAATGTTATTATTGTTTATTGATTATCAAAAAAATAAACAAGAGAAATTATACATTAGAGACGTAACATTGGGATCGGTACAATTTTATACCCAATTTTAAACTAATATGGAATTCCATACTCAAACTAAGATTGAATATGATTTCATACCCGATTTGGGAATGGATATGAAATCATGCCCATCACATACATGGGTTAAGAAGTTTACATTTTTAGGTACCAAACGAAACTCAATGTAACATTAAAGTAAATTCTAATCTCTGTTAATGTTAATTCCAGGGATTTTATGCTCCATTAGATATCTCAGCTATCACCAAGAATTGCCCGTATAACAATCTATCGACATTCAATCTTCCTGTCAATTCAACTCCCAATTTTCAAGCTTTGGTTTCTACTGTTGTAGGAAAAAACAGCATCAAAGATAATTATTTCCCATCTTAAATTTATGCCTTTGTAATCTTGATTATGGCCACCTAGAAAAATAAGGTAAATAGGAATATTGGACGGAAAAACAACAAAAAGTGTATTGCCAAGAAAAAGAAATTACTCAAAAATCGTTTCTCTCATATTTAATTTTAGTTTACTGGGTTCCATAATATTCAATTAAGATCTATCATTTTTTCGAAAAATATTATTCCATTTTTTGGGTTATACAGTATTAAAACAATTCTAATGAGATGGGCAAATCAACATAAACACCAATCATACATCCATAGTCGGATGGACAAAGTAACAAAATGGATTAGTAAACCCTTAAATCTGAGGGTTTGTTATACGCGTCTCAGGTTGAATCGATCAATTCAACTTGAAATGATAATTGAGTAGTTGATTCGATTAAAATTATATTATATTTATAAAAGTTAGTTATATTTTTAATATATATTTATAAAATTGAATGTATATATATATTTTTTTTGATTTTAAAATAACAACCGATTCTATTTAATTAAAAAATATTTATTTATGAAAAAATTGGGCATGTATCTACTTATTAAATTTGCTAATTTATCATTCTACAAATATCCACATGAACATGTAAATTAACAATTATATAAATATCCACTAGAGTTGCTTTTAGAGGGGTTTTTTTGGATGGTCTGTTTAGAACTGACCAAAATAACTGCAATAATATGTAGGCGTGTACCAAACAGAATGCCTGTCAATCATGAGATGACGAAAAGAGGTGACGCAAAATGTCTTAAATATCCTTTTGACAAAATCGTTTATCAAATTTCCCTTAAATTATTAGGAACCTTCCTTTGTTGGAATCTACCGAGAATATCACGTCGCACTAAAAGAGCATGTGCCATTACTTTAGAAATTTTGTCGGCGGCACGTTAATATAGCATGACGCGAATAATTTTTAACCGTCAAAACATTAAATCGGTGATGACATGGTATATTCTTCTTTTTCTTTTAACTAACTTGAGATTATTTTTTTAAGATTTGTGTGATGCAGAAATAATACAATAACAAAAGAGTAAATAAATAATTAATTAATTCTACATTTCCTCACTTTATTTGTCTTAATATTTTATTCTATCCATAAAAAAATATTTTTACATTTTTTATAATACACACCAAAATCACCAAATTTAGTAGACAAAAGATCTATTCATAAGCTGAAATCCACAAAATTTACATATTAAAAAATTTAATACGAAAACTCTAAACTTTTAATAAAATTTAAATTAGGTTATTTCTATTTTCTAATAATATCATAATTACCCTTCACATATAAAAATATCTTTATTTATTCTCTTCTTTCTTCCACCACCTCCTCCTCCTCCCCCACCACCACATCCTCCTAACGCCTGCCACCATCAAACTTACCACCAACACCTCCACCTTTCCTACCAACACCACCAATATTTTTCTTTTTTTCTACAGCACCACCAAATCCACTACCATGTCTAGATCCGCCACCAATAACACCTCTGTCTTCTCATTTTATCCTCTACATCCATCACCAGCACCTCAGGTCTGCCACCAATATTACCTACGCCTCCTCCTTATATCTTCTATAATCACTACCAACACCTCCAGATTTCGTCCCCAACAATACCTCCATTTCCTCCTTCTATCCTCTACAACCATCACCAACACCTCCTTCTGTATCATATACATCACCATCGTCGAATCAATGTTGTTTTGGTGAAATGACGAAATCAAAATTTGGTTTCAACAAATTTTGATAAAATTAAACAACGTTGAAACCGATGTTTTTGTTGGTGAAACAGTAAGTTTATGTTGAAACTAAGTTTGGTTTCCACTAATTTTTACCTGTTTTTTATCGTGAAACCAATGTTTTGATGGTGAAACAGTAAGTTTATATTGAAACAATAATTTGGTTTCAACTGATTTTTGCCTAGTTTTTGTCGTTGAATACCAGTGTTGTTGGTGATTGGATAAGATTGTAATTTTATGTTGAAACCAGGTTTGGTTTTAACTTTTGAAAACAATTAAAACAACATTGAAACAAATGGTTTATTGGTGAAAACAATAAATTTATGTTGGTTTCAACTTATTTTTACCTAATTTTTCTCGTTGAAACCAATGTCGGTGAAATGTTAATTTTTTGGTGGTGGTGTTTGTTAATTGGTGGTGGAATTGTTGATAGTGATTGTAGTCCTGGTTGGTTGTGTATCAGTGGTTGGTGGTGGTAGGGTAGTATTGGTATCGTACTGGTGATGGTGTTGGTGGTACTGGTATTTGTGGTGGTTGTGGTGTTGGTTGGTAGTGGAAAATGGTGGTTGTGGTGCTAATGATGATGGTGGTGGCAATGGTGTTGATAGTGGTGGTTGGAGGTGGCTTCAATGGTGGTTGGTAGTGTTGGCGATGATAATATTGCTGCTGGTGCTGGATGGTGGTGGTGTTGTTGGTTGGTGGTGGAGGTAGAGGTGATGCTGGTATTGGTGGTGGCGGCGGTGTTGGATGCTAGGGGTGCTGGATAGTGGTGGTGCTGGTTGATGGTGGTGTTGGTTGGTGGAGGCGATGCTCGTTTGATGTGGTGTTGATTACTGGTGGTGATGATGGTGGTGTTGCTGCTGGTGATGGTGGTTCTGGTTGGTGGTGGTGGTACTGGCTTGTGGTGGTTGGTTGGTGGTGTTTCTAGTTGGTGGCGGTGAGTTGGTGCTAGTAGTGTTGGTGGTGATAAAAGATTAGAGATTGAGGGTGTGGTTGTTTTTTGTTTTTGTTTGACTGAATTAACCTAACCTAAGGCTAATTTAGACAGTTATTGGTAAATGGGGTTTTTGTTTATGTTTTTATTTATCGGAGTTTTTGTAGTAATAGGTATGGATTTTGGGGGTTATAACCCGCATGTTGTTTAATTTTATATTTAATTTCCCCATTATAAAATTCAAGTGGATGGATCGTACAGATCAAAATAAAATTTTATAAAAAAATAAGGGAGTTAATATCAACAACTCATCCATCTACTTATATCTAATGATAGAAAAATTAGTTATAAAATTAAGCGTAGGAAATCTATTATCCTATAACAGCATCCAAGATCGTGTTGTGAAGCCAAGTTTTTCCATTTAGTATTTGATGAATACTAAAGCAATGATTTAGTTTTAGTGATATACATCTATCTTAAGTAAAGGTATTTATTGTTTTATGCAAATGAATGATAATATTACTTAGGAGATTGAACATTATCTTCAGAAATGGCAGAAGTAACAAAGTAATGTATATCTTCTAACCATTTATTTGTGATTCTATTACGACGAGCATACTTAGCTAATATATCATCACACTTATTTCCTAGTCAGTTTTGTGTTTAAAACTCCATGACTCAAGAGATTGTAAAACAAACATTAAGTCTTTTACGATTCCTCTGTCCTTCCAAGATATTAACGAAACTCTGCCATTTACTATTTTAACAAGATTCTCAAAATCCAATTCAAATATCACTCTTCTAAGCCCCATTCTAACAACCCATTTAATTGTTTCTTCTGCTGCTAAGCATTCTGTTTGTTCTGTGTCTCCTGCATCTGCAGTGTTAATGCATATAGATCCAATATGCACACCTGTAAAATCATGGGATATTAAACCAATACCACCTTTCATAGTTGCTTCCTGTAAAACCCCTTAACCTAGAATAACTTAGCATATAGTGGTTGACTTAGGTTAGTTGGAATGTTAGTGATTCCCACACGTTTAGGAACGTGGGTGTTGGTTAGGGATTCGTGGGGAAAAAAAATACGAGGAAATTATAAGAAGTCTAATTAGGAGTTTTGGGAGGCTAGGGTTTTATTCCGTAGAAAACTAGAAAACAAAAGGGAATAGCCGTCTAAAGTATTTCTCTTCCATTTTTCTTAGATACCGCAATAGAGATTTTAAAGAAGTAAGAAGACGGATTTAAGAAGCATAATTGAAGTTTATAAGGAAACCTTCGCATCATCAAAACAAGTAGGTTCTTTAATCCTTATTCTCTTTACGATTGATTGATGACGGTTAGTAGAAGTCTTCCTATTTTCTTCTTTATTTATTTGCTAATCATGTTTAAATATGTATGTCTGATAATGATGATGATTCGTTAATATATCATTAGTCTGTACACAGTTTGGTTTTGTTAAAATTAATGTTTATAGTTGCTAGGCTAACGTGGTTTTGTTAACAATTACTGTTATGATATTCTAGGCTACTAATATTACTAATAATAGATTTGAATATGTTTTAATTGATAAAGGATGATTCTTATTCAGTAATGTGTACAGTGTATAACGTTATTTATAGTTAACAATCTATATCCTTAGTGCAAGGATACTGTTAGTATTAGGATACCCATAGTTTGTTAATGATAGGCTATTTAGTCTGTACACTATATAGCTTAATCTGTTCTTGTTAGTAGTTAACGTCAATAGTTGCTATAACTATTAAAAGTAAGGATCTAAAACCTCACGGTCTACAACAAATCAAACAGAACTTTCCTGTTAGAAACGAATAACCCTTGTGTAAAGCTTTGTACATGTGCTAGGTTGAAACTGTGGTGTTGTGCATATATATATACGTAGCCTTAATACGTAGTAGTTGAAAAGCCTTTTGTAAAATATGGCAGCATACCTCATACATGTAAAAGATGGAGTTCCTATTAGTA